>JAFJYH010000317.1:0-53499 GCA_017365405.1 Cadophora malorum | reverse complement strand
CCCCTCCCCCCCACTCTCTGCGTAATTTTCTGCCAAGAGATCTATCAACATCCCATCATAAGAAAAGCTCTGCGTCCTGCCCAATTCGCAGCAGGACGAGCAAGAGCACCACAAGACGCACACCATAGTACGGCAGATTATTAAACACACCTCCGAGATCATCCATACATCGCAAAGCCATGGCAACATCCTTTGAATATAGCTTTACGCTTCCCAATGAGACAAAAATCATATATAGCGAAGGTATTATAGTAAAAGATGCCTACCCTTCGGAGTTGAATATCCCTAGCCAGCTTGAGATTTTCAATTTTAATTATAAGGCGGATACAATCACATCAAACTTTTATGATCCGCATAATATCTTCTAATTCGACGTTAACCTTTAAATGCCTTAACATATTCACATGTTTCCCAAAGCCTTTAGCAATAATCTGCAATATATTGTAAAAAAGATCCTCGTCTTAAACAGCGTTGCACTCGCAAAGCACTATAATGAAATCTATGTCATTCCGCTAAAGATTATGATCTTTATTGGTTTTGGTGTTTCGCACACATAGATTGCTTGTCCGCCCGGTCTCGACCTCCAGAAATTCGGGATCTTTAAAAATCAAAACATTATCTTAAATAGAACCTTCACAACGATCTACAAGTACAAAGAACCTACGGCCTTCTTCCCCACCAAACAAACCAATGCGTTAAAGGAAAAAAACAAGTATATAAAATATAATGATCTTCAAAGAATTAAGATTCCCGCCTTCAGCCTTAAGCAACTTAAAGCCGATGCATGATTCGTGTAAAGAAGAGGCGTCAGCAAGGTCCAAACGAAGCCATAAACTGGCGTAAGGCGGTGTTGTTGGTAAAGAATACAAGGAGCCTTTGTCATATCAATCGGCAAAGAAAGCAATCCAAAGCTCAATAACATGTTGCTATTAGTCATGTCTAGACCATAACCAGCTGGATATGGAATGGACCAAGAGCCTATACAAGCCATGATAGAAAGACGCGTGCCATGCGTGCCATGATACAGTTGAAGGACGCCAAGTTCGATTTATGATCCACTGGTGACTTCTCCTTGCGGAGTTCGGCACGGCTATATGTAGGCTGGTGGGGCAAGTGCTGGGATGGTTTCCGTTGGGTTGGGTTGGGTTGGGTTGGCGCTCGTGCGTGGGTCGGGTTAGGATGCACTTGACTGTGAGAAATAAGAACAAGAATCGTCTGCAAAGCGTAGGTAATAGATTGTCTGCCGCCCCGCGACACCGGTGGATACAGTATCATAGGTATTCCACACTTCACTTTACTTCACTTTACCAATCAAAAGCTGTCGGATGCGCATGACCCCTTTCAATAGACCCAGACCCCGAAGCCGCATCCGCATCCGCCCTGGAACCCCACCCTCGCTGCTATTGCGGGGTAATGACTGGTGTTTCCCCTTCCCCTCGTCTCCGCAAACCTTTTACAGTAATCCATTGATTGCTGTGCTTGTCTTATCTCGCACTCCTTCAAGCTCGGTCCACTTTGACAACCACCACGTCTCTCATCGCTCATATCATATCTCATACTCATATCGTATACCCACATACTTACACACTCTCTCTCACATACTCATATGCTCACATACTCGCACACTCTCTCATCCTCACCCTCACTCTCTCTTGGCCTGTGAAAATGCCCCAAGACAGCAGCGAATCCGGCCATTTGCGACTGCGTGCATCACGAGCCTGCCAAACATGTAGTCTGCGGAAAGTGCGCTGCGATGCAACAGAGGTGGGACTGCCATGTAGTCGGTGTCGTGTTGACAAATCCCCCAACTGCGTGCTTGGGGCGTCCAAACGAGGCACGTACACAAGACAACCGCGCCTGCAAAGTCCGTATGAGAGGATCACGAGTCCAACTCGCAATAGCAATGGCAATGCCAACAATATCAACAACAACGTCAGCAACAGTCATCATTCTCATAACAAGAATAAGAATCCGCCTGCGAGCAGCACACGCCGCCCCGTCACTCCCCATTCGGAGAGGAGACCATCAATGTCCGCATCAACTCACGCCAGCACATCGTCCTGCTCCGAGTCATCCCAGAGGGATTCCGCCACCTATCCAGTAGAGTTTCCAAGCAACTCGGCTCGCCAGATCCCGACTCCAGCAAGCACTGGGACCGTGGAATCAATGAGGGTAGCCAGAGTCGATGATCCGACCATGGGAAGCGCGCATGGCCTGAGCTCGGGGCCCCCGTCAGGACCACGGCAACATCGAGACTCCCTCACCACCATGTTCGAACGCTTTCTGGAGCAGCAAGGCCAGAGCACTGAGGACGCGACTACGAAATGTGGCATCATTTTTATGAGCGGGGCGTCTCCGCTCACCTTTGCTCTGGAGGAGGCTCAGGGCAACAGCAACAAGGCTAATTTGCATGATGCTGATGCCCAATTTTCCACGGGCGATGAGACGGGGACGGTCATGTGCGAGATCCATCCATCACATCTGTCGCCTCAGGATATCGGCTACCTCAAAGTGAAGGGCGCCTTTGAACGGCCCGCGAGCGAAGTCTCGGATGCCATGTTCGCGGCTTTTACCGAGAGATTCTACCCATTGTACTCCATTGTGGACTTGGATTCATTCAAAGAGTTGTTCAAGGAGGGGACACTTCCTTGGATCCTGTTCCACGCCGTCTGCTTCATTGGAGCAACGTTTTGTGACATTAGCGTGATCCATCGAGCCGGATTCAAAGGGCGTTGGCATGCACGACATCAATTCTACGATAAGGCGAAGTTATTGTTTGATATTGGCTATGAAACAAATAAAGTTGTACTGCTTCAAACCGTCCTTATGCTTTCATTCTGGGGCCCGCAGATGAAGAGTTATTGGAATCCGTGCTCCTGAGTAGGCTTTGGGGTCACGATTGCGGAGTCACTGGGTATTCATCGAATAGGCATTTCTAACTACATGGAACCAAAGCGTAGAAGCCTTCTCAAACGTCTGTTCTGGGTCCTCGCAGTGCGGGATGCGTATTGTGCGGCACTCTTAGGGCGTCCTTTCCGGCTCAACATTGCCCAATGCAATACTGATGCTCTTACCTTGGACGATTTCGATCATGAGGAAAATTGCAACAGCGAGGACCACAAACAATGCCAGTTGCATGGCCATTATCAAATCCAAGTCTCCAAGCTCTCTATAATTCTACGAAACATTGTCGAGGCACGATTTGCTCCAGGCAAAGATACCTCTCATACGGTTTATCTCCACAACAACCTGGATGGATGGCAGTCCGAGCTGCCAGCATCCATGAGCTGGTGGCTGCAGCAGAGCGCGACAACTAATACATTTGCTCTGAGTCTAAAGATCAGTTTCAATTTACAACTCATTCTCATCCACCTCAAAAGGCCAGACGAAGTGGAAGCGGCGGCTGTTCGGGGCGCCTCGATCGAGTCGAATGCTTCAAATCCATCCTCGCAGATTGCCGAATCAGCTGCACAGATGATTTCTTCCACGGCCTTCACAATTATGACCAATTCGATGCTTGGGGTGATGCCACATGAAGTATTTTTCGGTTTCTTTGTGTCGGGTATCGTTTTCTATCGGGCGATGAAGCAACAACAAGACACCCTTGCGTGCTCGTCCCGATCCGCATTGGACAACTGCCAAATGGTGATCAGCGAAGCACGCGAGAGATGGGATCCAGCAAATTGGGTGATGAGGATATTCGATTTCTTACTCTCTACTAGCATCAACACACCAAACTCGGGCACACAAGCCGAGTGGGATAGATCTACTCCGGCAAATTACCCGTCAGGGCCGGGGATTCCCTATTACAACGATAACGGTGTTCCGGATATGGCACCCGAAGACGACATCTTACACTCTATCGATTTTGACTCGCCCACTTATCAGGGCATGAGCTCAATGGCCAACGAGTTCTTTCTGATGTCCAACTACCTCCCAATGCCCACGGGGGACATGTCATACATGGCCATGTAAACAGATGGCTGTGTGCAAGTCTTGCATAGTGTTTGACGTAAAGATAGGATCATATCTGGAGTTTTCCGTCTATTCGGAGGCACGGCGTTATATATCCCAGGAGCGATTCGGTGTAATATAAGAATGGGTGGTTGGGGAGATCTTTGCGGGTATGTGACAGCAGCATTGAGACTCTGGAACTTTTGTTTTTTTGGCGTGTCACAAAATGTACAAATTCTTCATTTTATTTCCAGAATGCACGTGAAAATAGAGAATCTTATTGCACGGAAGGGTATACGTACTTGTGAATAAAAACTATGCTACAGAAAGCCCTTTCTCCAGACCAGCTCAATCTCACTAATTTCCTTGGCTGCAAACTTCACTACCGCCTGGATCGGCAAGCTCCAGAATCATGGTAAGACCGAATCAGTCTCGGAAATGATGGCACGTGCCATGAGTAGCCGTCGGCTGTGGGGTAGGGGTGGAATGTCGATTGTGGGCTCCATCAGGTAAGTATATAGCCGGCCCTAGCAAGCATCGTTAAACCTCCCCGATACACTATTCGAGGGGACAACTGTTCGGGGTCCAGTGACTTCGCTTATTTACTGGGGAGGGGCACGACAGCTCTTATCGTTCAAGCTTGACTGACAAACCCTTTGCCGGATTGAGCTTTCTGTCTTTCCTATAAGCATCTGGGAAAACCTTCCGTTGCAAAGGCCATTATTATTCCATTAGTTGTTTGAGTTTTCTGGAGCAGAGCAATTTCTTTCCCCAGCATAGAGCCCTTCCAATGGTGATTACCAGTCTCTACGCGGACCTGGAGCTTCCCAGAGTTGACGTCTTCACCTTCCTGTTCAAACGCAAGGATCAAAAGTTTCCAGATAGTCACCGTATATATTCCCCATCGTAAAGTGCCTTGAATTTGTTTGAGATTCGCGGACTAATATTGAATTTGTGTATAGCAATATTTTCTGACGGCATCACGGGCAAGACACACACTTTTGGCGATGTACGGCGGCTCTCTGAAGATTTCGGAAAGGGATTGCGGTCTCAGTATGACTGGCAAAAGGGCGACGTGCTGGCGATATCGTCCAACAGCGACATTGAGATGCCGCCCATAATCTTCGGCACTCTCTGGGCTGGGGGAACTGTCTCAACCTCGAACCCGGGGTACACAGTTGCAGAGCTCTCCCACCAGCTACGGGACAGCGGTGCCAAATGTATCGTCACGCACTACGACAACATTGAAACCGTCAGACAGGCGTGTAGTGCTGTCGGCCTACCCGAGAGCAACATTATCATTCTCGGGGACAAGAAAGACTCGACAGGCCGCTTAAAGCACTGGACGAGTCTGCGCAACCTCAGCAATACCACACGCTATGCACAGCGGAAGATCGACCCTACCAAAGATGCCGCCTTCTTGGTGTACTCGTCAGGAACCACGGGCAAACCAAAGGGCGTCAAGCTCTCGCATTACAACATTACCTCCAACATCCTGCAACTGCAGGTGGCCGAGGGGTTCAACATCACATGGGATGGAAGTCGGACTTCGAGAGACATACCCCTACCGGAACCAGGAAAGGGAGGCGACAAGATCCTCGCCTGCCTTCCCTTTTTCCACATCTACGGCTTGGTCGTTCTCGTCCACAGCCCTCTCTACTCTGGTGTGACGACGGTTGTGTTGTCGCGCTTTGACGTCGACACCTGGTGCCGCCTGGTCCAGAAACACAAAATCACATATTCCTACATTGTGCCTCCCATCGTTCTCCACCTGGCCAAACACCCTTCCGTCACATCATACGACCTCTCGAGTCTACGCATGACCCAATCTGGAGCCGCGCCCTTGACGCGGGAGCTCATCGAGCAAGTCTACAACAGGCTTGGTATCCGTATCAAACAAGGCTACGGACTCTCCGAGACCAGTCCTTGCTTGTACCAAGGATCGTGGGATCAATGGGACGTCGACATTGGCAGCTGTGGCGTTTTGCTCCCCAATCTCGTCGTCAAGATCTGTGAGCCGTTCGACAACTCAAGCGATGTTACGCCCACACAACCAAAAGAGCTGGCGCTGGGCGAGGTAGGAGAGCTACACGTCAAAGGTCCGAATGTCTTCAACGGCTACCACGGAAACGATGCAGCCACGCGCGAGTGTCTCTCCTCAGACGGGTGGTTCCGCACCGGCGACGTGGGACGCATCAACGAGCGCGGAAACCTCTTCATCACAGACCGAGTCAAGGAACTGATCAAGTACAAGGGTTTCCAAGTACCTCCAGCAGAGCTCGAAGGCTACCTCGTGGACTTCCCGGGCGTCATTGACTGCGCCGTGGTCGGCATCTACGACGATGAGCGAGCCACCGAGGTTCCACGAGCGTACGTTGTGACGGAGGATGCGTCAAACCCCATCAGTACCAACGAACTGCAGACGTGGTTCAGTAGCCGAGTGGCTCATCACAAGAGGCTGCGAGGGGGAATTCGTCTGGTAGAGCAGATTCCGAAGAACGCGAGTGGGAAGATTTTGAGAAAGGTGTTGAAGGAGCAGGCACGCGTGGAATTCGAGACGGAACAGCGGAGGGCGAGAGGACCTAGGTTGTAGATCGCTCACTATAGATGTGCACTTGACTTGGAGTGCCTTTGAGAGCTGTATATATCATGTGGGAAATCAAGACCAAATATAAAAGTCTAGAACTCATGTTGTCTACGTGAGTGATTAGTCTACTGTAACTATTCTATTTGTGTATAATTCTACATCTTCATTTCAGTTGGGCCAACCTTGTTCAAAAACTTGTGGTCGTGGATGAGATGTGACGCTTGTTGCTAATGTTCCTATGTTATTCTTCTTGCAGTTTTCTCGCGTATTTAGTTGGCCCAATCTTTCGACCTCACTCGTCACTCATGTACATAGTTCTCATACCATTTGACCGCAAATTTAGTCTCAAAACAGCAAGTAGCACCGTGACACCGAATTCTGTTGTGAACTAAATGGGTATCGTATTTGAAACTAAAGCTAGGCGCACCACGAAGTAGATTCTACTTCCCGATTACACTATGATAAACAACTGTCCAAAGGACGTGTGCCTGCTTGCGATCTCTTCCATCCTCCGGTATCTGGGCACAATTGCAAAGCAGGATCTGAAGCCAAAGGCCTCACTGACAAAGGTTCATACCCAGCCAGCCAGCTACGAGGCAATGAACGCCTCAAAGTCGCGCTCTAGTTTGACATCCTGAAGCAGTTTGAGGTCCTGCTCGCGTTCAAGCTCTCGCTAGCCCTCGCCCGCAATATGGCACTCAATGAAGTGGTCCCAGAAATCGAATCCCTGGTCTCCAATCTCGCACTCGTCCTTGCAAGACGATGTGTGCTCGGGGGTCGCGGGTCCCGTGAGGGGAGATGTGCCCTCTTGATGTCTTTTGCGGGTGAGGTCTTGCAGGGCAAAAGAGAGTTCTCGTGACTCTTCGTCGGCTAGGGAGAGGTAGAGATTGCGCTCGGTTTCGCTCCACATTGTCATTTCAATGTCTATGGGATGAACGGGGCCGGAGAGGCTGGCCATGGAGTGCTGGAGCCCTTCTGGGCTGAGGGCGGGCATATCATCGTCGTTGATGGAGGCCATAAATGATGGGTTGAGACTCTTTAGAGCTTCTGGTGTGGACGGCCAGCTCTCCGAATCTGATCCTTTAAATTGGTCTTCTCGGGGTTCGGGGGATGTAGTGGGAGATATGCTCGTCGCCCTTTGCGAGGTGCACTCTTGCTCTTCGCATTTGCGATTACTACAAGATAGATTTCTTGGATTCAACAGTTCTGAAAAATAATCTGCATCTCTTTTTCGTTTAAGGCCCTTGTCCCACTGGAGAGAGTGGTCGCCATCAGGACAGCTATTGTGTTGAACCTGTAGATGTACTTCGTCCTCGTCCTCGTCGTGATCTTTCCAATCATCACTGAAGACAGCCGTGAATCCCGAAGTCCTCTCTCCGCTATTGGCAAACCGCCGCCGCCGCGACCGATGGGTTTTGGGGCTGAAGGACCAATTCCACTCCTCCGAGAAGACAGCCGTGAAGCGTGTGACTTTCGGCGTTATGGTTGTTGTGGTGGTGCATGCCTGTGAAGGCCGGCAGGACGTACGTGTCGAACAAGGTTGATACGCGCGCAACGTATCTGAACAATACATTGGCAGATGTTTTTCTGGAGGGAGTGCAAGAAAGAAGGGGGTGGAGAGTGGTTACGTTCTGCTGGATCCGTGTCAGACCGCGTTCTGCTTTCTGCTCATATATGATGATCATGCATTCCAGCTCTCAACCACGTCCAGTGTTCACGTACTGACGACACACGGCACTCTTCACTTAGTCCGGAATCTCCCACTGAGATTTCTCTACCTAATTACGGTGCTGGTAACACCAAATTGCCCAGCCCTACCTACAGCCGGTCCCAGCTTTGAGGTCTGGCTATATGAATGCCGCAAGCAGCTTAGTGTCGGCAAACCTGCTGGAAAGCAGCTCGGGGAACTCGGGGGTGTCGCATAGATAATGTAAACTACTGCACTTCCTAGCCACGGGTATATATTTATAATCATATTAATCGGGAACAATACCGGGCGAAGCATGTAACCAGCAGCGGGCAGGGTGGACCCAGCTGCTGCTGCGCCTGATTGAAAGATTGCATCTCTTATCCGAACTACAATGTCTGCTGACGAAGGAGAGAGCGATTTACCCCGCAAGCCGTGAGTCCGGGGTGCTGCGACGTGGAGCAAGTAGTAATTGGGGGTAGTGGGATGGTGCATAGCCTCCTTGATAGTGTTGGTTTTCTCCCCATAATAATGTTCTCGTCCATTTGTTTAACTGCTGCCATCCGTCCTGTCTTGTTCTACACCTACACCTACACCTGCACATACAGCCTTTTTCGTCAAACCTTTCATCGTGAAGGTTAAGGAGCTCTCTTCTTTCTCTCACTCTCTCTCTTCTTCCCCCTCTACTACAAGATATGCCGTCAGCCATGGAGCCGCAGAGTGTTGATGCCTTAATTGTCGGGGCAGGCTTTGGTGGTATCTACCAGACCAAAAAACTGGTTGACCAGGGTTTCAATGTCAAGGCGATTGATATGGCAGAGGATGTTGGAGGAACTTGGTACTGGAACCACTACCCAGGAGCCATGTCAGAGTATGTGAACCCCCATCCCCCCCACGGCGCTGTATTGGATTTTATGCTGCCCTCTAGACCTGAAGATCAATGACTAACTGGAGTAGCACTCAATCCGTTCTATACAGATATTCCTGGGACATTGAAGATCTCAAGACATATCCTTGGGCAAATCACTACCTCCAGGGCGCCGAGATCCTAGCATATCTGAGGCACGTGGTCGAAAAGTACGACTTGCGTAAACACTTCCAATTCAAGACAGAACTATTATCAGCAAAATGGAACGAGGATGAGCGCCGCTGGTTCGTCACATTATCAACCAACGAGGTCTTTAAGGTCAAGTATCTCGTGACCGGACTAGGACTCCTCTCCAAGACCAATTTCCCCAAAATCCACAATCTGGACAAGTTCCAAGGAGAACTCTACCACACTGCGAGATGGCCCGAGAATGTGAGCCTCAAGGGCAAGCGCGTGGGCGTCATCGGAAATGGATCCACGGGTGTTCAACTGATCACTGCAATTGCAAAAGCCGATGAGGTGAAGCAGCTGCTCTCTTTCCAACGTAATCCCCAATACAGTGTTCCTGCTGGAAACGGGCCAGTGTCGGCGTCCCATCGCAAGCACTTGAATGACACTTATGAAGAAATCTGGGATCAGGCCAAGAACAGTCTATTTGCGTACGGCTTCGAGGAGACCAAACGTCCTACCTTCAGCGTCACGCCGACCGAGCGCCAGGAAATCTTTGAAGATGCCTGGGAAAAGGGCAATGGCTTCCGTTTCATGTTTTGGACCTTTGGCGACATCACCACCGACGAAGATGCTAACAAGGAGGCTGCCGACTTCATCAGGAATAAGATCCGACAGACGGTCAAGGACCCAGAGAAGGCCAGGAAGCTTTGTCCTACAGAGTTCTACGCCCGGAGACCGTTGTGTGACACGGGATACTACGAGCAGTTCAACCGCGACAACGTGGATATCGTTGATATCAAAAGTGATCCCATTACCGAGCTTACACCAGAGGGTATCAAGACTTCCGATGGCAAGATTTACGAGCTTGATGTACTTATTTGTGCGACTGGGTTCGATGCTGTCGATGGTAGTTACACACAGATTGCAATCGAGGGACGAAACGGGGAGACACTGAAAGACCACTGGTCCGCGACGGGGCCAACCTCATATCTAGGAATCTCAGTACCCAACTTCCCCAACCTGTTCATGATCACGGGACCCAATGGACCATTCTCAAATCTGCCTCCTGCTATTGAGTGTCACGTCGAGATCATCTCGGATCTCATTGCCACGGCAGAGAAGAAATCACCCAAGTTAATAAAGGCTGCTGATGTGGTCGATGGCATAAATGGAAAGACTCTCACCAATGGCCATGGCGCGAATGGCGTTAACGGACACAAGACAAATGGTATGCCAGTGAACGACATCATTGAAGCCGAGCCACAAGCCGAACAGTACTGGACAGATCTCTGTGACGAGATGAGTTCGAAGAGTCTCTTCCGCAGGATTGAGTCATCCTGGATCTTTGGCGCCAACGTGGCAGGAAAGAAGACCACGTCAATGTTCTTTTTTGGTGGATTGGGTCCATATATGAAGGCTGTGCGGAGTATCCTAGACGATGATCTGAAAGGGTTTAAGCGATCTTGAGGCAGTGGCTCCCGGTGTTGGAAAGAGAGGGGTTTTCATTATCTATGAAAGACTGCAGTGCGTGACGGGGACGACACCAAGATGGGGTGACACTTTTTGTTCACTTTGTCAGGCCAAAGACTTGTATCTTAACAACAATTC
Source organism: Cadophora malorum (assembly GCA_017365405.1). NCBI lineage: Eukaryota > Fungi > Ascomycota > Leotiomycetes > Helotiales > Ploettnerulaceae > Cadophora > Cadophora malorum. Next base: position 42,624 of record JAFJYH010000317.1, on the reverse strand, counting down.
AGACCAAGAAGACGCCCGAGGTGAGGCGAGATACGGGTTCTGAGAGCGCGTTTCTGTACACAAACAACCATCATATCCTGGTATAGAAAACAAGAACCATAGGATCATCAGTTTCTTATACTTCAATATCAAGCACCTGGAGTCCAGCCACGAACGGTGGTAGACCCGCACCTAGCGCGAGATGGATGGGGTCTTTGGTTGCATAGTAATCTCGATTTGCGATACTATCAAATTTGGTGACGATCATGTGCGTAAAGCTGTTCTTTTAAGAATTTCAATTTTAGTTAATAGCTTGCGAAAAGAGAGGCAAATCACTTACCTGGAATCTCTTAATGAAGCAATTTGCTGCCGCTTGAAGTGATGTGATGTATTTTATCTAGGTGCCTAATTGAACATAGCTATCCTTCAATGCCTTCAACGAGGATATTATTTATTAGATGTTAGTGTTTATGCTAATTAATTAATAAGTTATGATAGGTAAGGGAATACACACCTCGTTGATTTTCTTATTATCGACTTTTAGCTTGAATTTAAATTAAACGACGTGAATAACTCCTATTATGAAGGTGAAGGGTGTATAAGTCTGTGGTGGAAAATGTGGGTAATGATCGGGTCCAAAATGAAGGAAGACTAGTTTATATGTGGAGATAATGCAATGGTTTGTTTGTGACTGTTGAGGAAAATCAGTGAAGTATATAATCTATAGTTAACACAAGATGGTTATTCAAATTCCACTTAAGAAACATACATTATATTAATAAGCTAAAGATATCCTTTCTCGAAATGCCGGGTTGCCTGATCCTGCATTGTGAATTGGTCATCTGAGGCATGATGGATGATAAGATCACCCTATCTGGCTGGCAGTTCAAACTCGGGGCCGCTGGGGTGGGCTTGATGAGCCGCGTGTCGCGAGTCGTGAAGGGTTTATCGCCGATGGGCGTGGATCGGCTATATCACTGGTCGGCAATCAGGCCGTCTGTTCCGACCCGATGAGTAGGCTCCGCCAGGAGTAGGTTGAGCCAGGTACATAAACTATAATTTTTCTTCCATTCCTTTACAAATTACCACGTTAAATGATGTATTCCTGGTTCGTGTTATAGTCATGGGCGTAGTAGAATGTAAAAGCTACTATATGGCTTACTAATATGTAAATAAAAACTTGTAATGTGCCATATGCGTTTGACTATTTCTATATATATATAAAAATTTCCGTGTTGTGATAGTTTTAATTATCATATTTATCTTATTATCTTTATCATAGCCACACTTTACTGCACTTCATTACCTACATTATACTTCAGCCTCGTTATAAACATATTGCGCTATATTAATCTATATATTGTATAACATGGTTGAAAAAGGATTCATTTTCTTGCTGGGTTTCGACTTCATTGGGCTTGAAATTTTATAAAAGCTCCTAGCTCATGAATACGATATCACCACCATTGTTCGCTATCAAGAAGCTTAAGCATATTTAAAAAAGATGGGATTTAAAATCATTCTTAGGTCTTTGAACGACGGCCACTTGATTCAAGATGCAGCAGTTGCTGCTAACATCATTATACATATCGCGACGGCTAACTACAAGCCCTCAATCATGTCTATCTTTGATAGCATAATTAAAAGCAATAAAACCAACCAAATTTACATTTATATCAATAGTTGCAATGCTTTTATCAAGGCAAATGATAATAAATCTTATAATAAAAAGATTTATAAAAACGACAAGTTGGAAACGATGGATAGCATTGCGAATGATACTTCACATCGCTTGATTAATCTAGCTATTTTTAAAAGATATCGCATCAAGCTTAATGCCAAAGCTAAACTTTTTATCGTGCTTTCACTTGTTATTTACAGCATAAATAACGCAAACCTTCTCTCGATTCAAGTCCTAATCATAATATAATTTGTAATCAAGCATAGCTACATAAGCTATGTTAAAAAGGACAAGGCCATTTGAGAACACGTGCACGTTTCCAATCTTGCGAAAAGATACCTAACTATCTTGCACTTCATGGAATTATCATCTGAAAAAAAGGTGCTTAAAAACCTGTACTTCTTTATTAAAAACGGACACGAGTACTTATAAGAGGAATGTGCCGCCGAAGTTAAAAAGACGCTTAAGCTAGCTAGCAAATTAAAAGATCTCACACCTAAAGAGATCCTCAGCAAGCTATATAGCTACCTCTTCCAAAAGTAATTCGTTGCAATAATTAAGAAAAGTGCAAAAAATCGCGCCAATAAGTTGCGTACGCTAAGCTGGGAGGCGCAAGAGAAGTTAACCTTTAACTCTTTGATCTCGAATAAGATACCAATTTTGTTAGCTAAAAAGACAAACTTTCAAGGTTACGGCAAAGCCGTCGCTTCATAGTTTCCGCGTTCATAGCTAAATTTATAGCACAAATTCAGTTGATTACAAATAATGAAATGTTTCTTCTACCTTGCAGTACTCATATGAAATGGTCATCTGCTGTACTCCGTGCCAGGATGTTTGAAATTCACCAAAAAAAAGGTTCGTTTGAAAGAACCTCGATCCCTCGCAAGAATGCAAAGCAACTTGAAAAGCTTTGGGTGACTCCCGGTCATAAGTGACTCGTTCTTCATACAATAGACCACAGGTTCTACTTTTGTTTCTTTTTTCAAAGCAGTGTCTTGAATTTCTATACAGTGAAGAGAATCTTATGTAGTTTCTGCTTCTCAAACAACTTGAAAGCGGCCGGAGCCTCCTCCAGCGGCATCTTCGTCTTGCACAGGAAACCAAGCTGATCCTTCAACTGCTCCAAGACAAGAACCGCCTCGTCGAATAAGCTCCGTACGGGACAACGTCCGAATACCATGGTCACGTTTTTCGAGTACAGCGCAAACCCAGGGAAGCTGATCTGTTCGTTGTGGACCCCCACGCTCGAAATCTTGCCAAACGGCCGGATCAAATCAAATGCTAATTCGAGAGCGTCGGCGTGACCGACCACCTCCATCACCACGTCTGCACCACGTCCAGAAGATGCTTCCTTAACCTTCGCCACTGGATCATCGGAGAGATTGATGGGAATGGCACCTAAATTCTTAGCTGCCTCCAGTCGTTCTGGGATCGAATCAATGGCGAGTATCTTCGCTTTGCCGCCTGTGAGGTAAATAGCTGATGCGATAGCGCAGATTCCCACAGGCCCACAACCAAGTACCACAGCCGTGATACTCTCATATTGTGATGCAGGCCCGTCTTTCAAAAAGCGCCTGGCGGCAAAGTAGCCGGTGGGAAATACATCGGCCATCAGAACTAGCATGTCGTCTGGAATCGTGGCTGGGGCTTTCACCAGTGATGATGCGGCGTGCGGTATACGGATGTACTCCGCTTGGCCTCCATCGATAGTGAATGTTGGTGTTTTGCAGCCAAAGAGTACGCCCTTGGAACACCGGCTCGATTCGCCTCTCAGGCAGTAGAAGCAGTCACCGCAAGCAGTGGAGAATGGAACCACGACATGGTCACCGATGTGAAGGTTCTTGACAGAGTCACCAAGCTGTGTTACGTGGCCGACGGTTTCATGTCCACAGATGAACCCAGGTGTTGACGGCTGATGTCCTCGGTAGTAATGCTGGAATCAAAGTCAGTATAATCACGCCCACAATGTTTAACCTCTCAAAATTGGCTGTAAGGGGTTATAGTGCCCTCTAGGGAATACATACCAGGTCGCTACCACAGAGAGCTGTGCAAGAAACTTTGAGAATCGCGTCTGTTGGCTGTTGGATCTGGGGAATGGGTTTTGTCACAACTTCAACTTCAAAAGGTCCCTTGAAGACGACCGCCCTCATAGTGTCTTGTGTCGAATGAGACATAGTATAAGAAGTTGGATTTGTTTTGGAGCTAAGTGAAGTGGTAATTCTGAAACATAGTAGAGGAGAAGGAGGAGATAGATCTTTTTATGCTCCAAACTACTTGTAATAAGTTGACGATCGAATTCATATCATGTGCAGCCAACCAGGCGTGAAAATGGGCCTAACCAGGCCCCACCATAGTCAAATCTTACCATGCTCTTAAGGACCTTACTGTACCATGCCAATAACGAAGATGTAAATAACCGAAGGTCACTTGGAAGGAAAGTGGCAATGGAGGTGAGGCTGGCATCCGAGCGCTAAATACGGTTATATGATTTCAGTGTCTTGCCCCGTCATTTTTTTCCCTCTCGGCTCGTTTAGTGAATGGTGCGGGTACATGTCTGGTCAAACCCCTCCAAACCCCGCGTACATGAATCGTAACTTGTGGGCTCTCCGAAGAGTGGAACTGGAATCTCAATGGGGGTTGGTTGTACTGCAATTAGAAGGCTGTGTAAATTCATTCATGTCTTCTGACACGATTCTGCGGCTATCATAAGCCGAGAACTGTTCTCGATTCATAGTGGTGTCGGTTTATTAGCATTACCATGTCGGCCGTAGAAGAGCCCTCAGTGCATTCATAGAATCAAAAAGTGTGATGACCATGACAAAAGGTCCCCTGAAGACGAATTTTCGTATTACCAGACGCTTCTTCAGGTTTCTTTGAAAACGGTGGGATATGTTGACTCTAACCCAAAAGAAGTTTCTTCCACAAACATACTCCACATGGTTCTCATAAACTTGTCCCAAAAACGACTCTGTAAACTCGCAGGTACCTTTTTTTCAAGATGCTTTACTGGATTCCAAGTATTTCGTAGATTTCCAACGCGTTACCACAGGCAGCATCTGACCTACGGCTCCGTCAGAGGTGAAGTCAGGACTGTTATTGCTGAGAATTGTGATCTTGAATATGTAAGATGATACATTATTTCAAATCAAGTACAGTCATATTTTGTGCTTAAACCAAATCTGCCAAAGAGACTTTGCAGTCAACTGCTGCCCACTATCCACAAAAACCCTTTCCTTCCTAACATAAATACTTCGTTGCTACACTCCCTCAAGCCGACTCAAATTGATCCATGACATTTATTTTGGTATCCTTCTCACCGACTTTCTCTGTATGAGTTGGCTCTCCACCGTGGCTGAATTCCGCCTCATCTCCGTCAAAAACAACGGCCATCTCTTCTAAGGTGTGGCCCCGAGTCTCAGGATAGAAAAAGTAAGCTGTGATACCGTAGACAGCGCACAAGACTATAAAAACAAGGTAATACTTCCAGCCTATAGCTTCCAAAGCAATAGGATTGATGAAGATGTTGAAAAAGACGGCGGCAACGGTAGTAATCCACATGACGCTGAGACCGCGTGAGCGAAGGCGATATGGCCAGATCTCACAGGTATATGAGACCAACAACGGTGTCCTGTAAAAATATTGTTAATGAGATGTGGGTGGATGCGAATAGGGCTGTTATGCTTACAGTGCTATATCATAACCAGCGAAGAAGATGAACAAGAACGGAATGACGGCAACCCCAGTCCCAGCATGCCCCGTGTTTGCAAACCAGCCCGACAAGCCCGTCACAACGATAAAAGCGACCAGCATGATTGCAGCAGATGCTAGGAAGAGTATTCTTCTACCAAGCTTGTCGACATAGGCAGCGGCACCCACTGCAAAGATGAGATTCCAAAGCTGGAGAGCGGCAGAAATGAGCAGCTGGTTTGTGACGCTAGTGACACCGACGGTATTGAGGACCAAGGCAAGGTAGTAAGATATAACACCATTTCCGACCCACTGGCTGAAGATACCCAGAGAGATCGAGATCAATAGGCGGCGACGATTGCCCTTCGACTTGAACATGTCCATGTAGCTCGTACTGTCATGGGCTGCCTTCTCAGCCGCGAGTGTGCTCTCGATCTCCATGATTTCGTAATCAATGAGTGTCGTACTGTTGGGATCATCGCCGGCATGAGAGTGGGTAAGGACTTCTCGGGCTTGCTCTCCTCGACCAACCGATATCAGCCATCGAGGGCTTTCGGGGATGAGTATCAATCCGGGGACCGCAACAAGGGGAAGCAGAGCCTGGAGGAGTGATGGGACTCTCCAACTCCAAGAGGATTCGTAGTTGCGAGTAGCAAATGTTGCCCACGCGGCGATTAAAGAACCGACGTACCAGCCGCAGTTATACAGGGAGCTCAAAATAGCACGATGCGTTGGATAGGCGGTCTCGTTGATGAGTAGAGGCACATTACTCATATACCACGCAGCAGCGAAACCGAGGAAGAACCGTGCTGATATAAACGTGGCCTGATTCTGTGCAACTGTTTGCAGGATCGTACCGACAACCAAGACTGCGTTACCAACCCAGATGCCAACTTTTCGGCCAAACTTGTTGGATATTGGGGCGGAAATAAAGAGGGCGAGACCCATTCCAAGTGAGTAGATCCCATTGATAAATCCAAGCCAGGAGCCTGTCGGGGTGTCCATAAAGGCGTTCCATTGTGGGAGAGCCATAAGGCCGTTCATCAATGAGCCATCGAAACCGCCAGCGGATGCTATCAGCCATTAGTAACCAGTAGATGCTGCGAGAAGTTACGGGAAGGAAGTATTACAGAGCATAAGCAATCCAAATATACTGAAGTTGAGCTTGACAAGGTGTCTCCTCTTCCACCAGTGCTTTTTAATAGTGGGTAAGGCCGCAGCAAGGTTACTCCCCACAGCCCTCGACTCAGAGGAGGTTGGTGCTCCCTTATCAACAGAAGACCTCATCGTTGGATATTGTGGAAAAGGTTCAAGAAGGAATGATGTAAAGGAGTCGAACCGTAGACTTGTAGACTTTGCAGTATTGCAGGATACAGAGAATCTCTCTTTGGTGAGGTGAAAGCTCTTATACTTTATTCAATTTCTTTCCAGGCCGGCCAAGACATGTACCGATATCACCACCACATCCATCCCTGGTCCGTGGCTGAACGTTGACACGATACCCCATGGGAAAGCAGGGTTTCCCATTGGAATGGACAGACTCATGGCTTTGCCTGCGAGGGCCTAGACAAGGCTGAGGTTGCATGGCCCGAAGTGAAGCCGTACATTGATACCATGCTCCGAAGTCTTGTGGTGTGCCCAGCACTTGGTTTCTGGATCTCGAATCTGGGGTCGTGTTTACTGTCGGATCAAGGCGCTTCGCTTGTCGGATGAAGGTTTGTTGTGTCGGATGAAGGCTTGTCGTGTCGGATGAGGTGCTGCGCCGTCCCCCAGCCACTCTCGCATTATCGTTGGCTGGTTGGAGCTGGTTGGAGCTGGCTGGAGCTGTCGAGTTCCTGCGACAAGCAAGATCCCAAAGAATTCAGTGATGAACGTCACGCCAAGAATACCATCATCATCATTATCAACGTACTTTGTTTGCAGAACCACTAACCTCTACTGGCACAGCTTCATCAAATGACGCAGATACTGACAGCAGAGGCACGCAATGTCGCGAACGTTGTTGATGTCCGTACCTCCCTTCCAAACTGAACACTCTCCTCGATCAAGTCATCTCACAAGCAGTGACGTCTGCATACAGTTCGCAGCCCTCTACAGCGCTCGGCGGCCTGTCTAGACTTGAGAGGGCGACTGCCCTAAATATTAGAAGCGATTGGCTCTGCGTGGTCCAGGCCCTGGCTGCTTGAGACGGCGGTACACAGCGGTGCACATCGTTACATGTACGGGGACACACGTACGCGCGCGCACATCCGAACAGAACGACACGACCTGGCGAGAGCAGAAGAACAGGCCGAGTGGGAATATGGAGAATCGAATCTGCTAAATCCAAGACTAGGACAGAATGGTGCAGAGCAAGCCTAGACAGATCTGGATAGAATGCTAGGTGTATAGGCTAGGCAGATACCGAGCGGACACCCGATGACAAAGGCTCAGTCATTGGAGAAATTCGGGTGACCGGAGGGGCGTTATAAGACGCATGCAAGCCAGCAGCGGAGGCGGCCAGCACCGCCGGCAGAAGTCAGCAAGGGCTCTTCATGGGCTCATATCATACCGAGGACGCCGATGTTGAGTTTTTCAATACAACCAACATCAATTGCTTTGATTGGCCAGAACCGGAAGATGCAGACGCCTTGATCCAATCCTATTTCGCAACCGTTCACCATGCATTTCCTATTCTCGACAAAATCAACTTCATGTCGCAGTACAATCAGTTTGACCGAACGTCCGCCAATATTTCAATAGAGAATGTAATATGGCTAGGAACCTTGAATACAATATTCGCTATAAGCGCTGTCCATGCTCATTTGACCAGGAGTCCAAACCGAGGTCATTATTGCGACCATCTGATTTATGTGGCGAGGGCAAAGACGCTTTGCTTGGACCAAGGATTGCTTTACGATGATGCAAGAGTGCATACTACCTCAGCTATCGGCCTCCTCTGTCTCTACTTCATCTCTACGTGTAGATTGAACAGGTGAGAAGTTGACTCCTTCCGCGGCCATTTACTGATTGCATAGAGTCTGGACTTTCTGTGGTCTTGCAATACGACATGCTTTGACGCTGGGCTTGCATGTGCGAAGTGAGGCAAGCGATCTTTCGGATTACGACAAGGAAAACCGCGTCCGTCTGTGGTGGTCGTTGTACTCCCTCGAATGTCTCCTGAATGAACTTACCGGCAGGCCAAGCTGTATCTCGGACAGGGACATCAGCACGCCTTTGCCAATCAACATCAACGAAGAAGACATGCGGCCGGGGCAACCGTTGTACGAGGTACAAGAGGAGATACGTCACTCTTCTGAACGTACCAATCGACGCAGCTCACAAAGCCCCGAGGACCTGAGACGTAAGCTGGAATCCAGTCAAGGTCTAACTCGCTAACATCGTCCCAGGGCGTCCTTATCAAATGCCTATCGGGACCACTCAGCCTCTGGCATACACATTCCCTGTCCTGACACTACCTGCAACCACTTCTACCTACTTCATCTACCGCACCCAGTTATCCATCATATCATACGAGATAGTCACTCAATTGTACTGTGCTGCAACAATCAAAGAGACATGGGCTGAGGTGCAAGGTGCCATCAAGCGTATCGATGGCCGCCTCAGATCCTGGCGTGACAATCTGCCAGACGAGTATACACTGGATTTTGACCGATGGGACGAGCCAGACTGGAGAAATCCTCTTGTTCTTCCTAGAATGGGTCTCGCAATGCTTTTCAACAGCTCTCGAATAATCCTTTTTCGCCCCTGCCTCTGTAGATTTGAAGGTCGCATGTCAACGCAGTCAGAGAAATCCATGGACTTCAACCAACAAGGGGTGCAACTCTGCATTCACTCGGCTCGCACAATGATCAATCTCATTGGCTGGACAGCGCGCAATGTTGAGAAACTTTATGCTGTCACACCTTGGTGGCACACGCTCCATTATCTATGCGAAGCTTTGTCAGTTCTCATGCTCGAGCTAGCGTACCAAGCACAGCATCTTCCGGCTGAAGTAGCTTATATGCTCGATGATGCTAAGAAAGGGATTCGGTGGCTCATCATGATGTCAGAAGAATCGATCTCGGCTCGTAAGGCATGGGAGATCTTCGACACTCTCATTCGTTTGGTAGCTCCTAGGATCAACTGGAGCGTATACGATCTGCCAACCACTGCACCAGTACCACTAGGATACAACTGGCGACCTTGGAGAGGCATTCCAGCAAATACTGCATTCCCCCACCTGCAAACGAACCCTCAATCCGAGCTATCAGAGTTTGCAGAACTTGACCCAGAGCTGGACCGCAGGAGGCAAGTCTCAAGCTCTTCGGCGGCCCCATGGCCACTCCATACATTCGGTTACCAGCCATCACACACCTATGCGCCGACGATATACGGCCAGAATTTAGTCAGCAATCCCATGGACCAGAATCGCGCGATCCAAATGTTCGGCAGTATCGGAGCTCTGCATGGTCATTACGATGAGCCATGGCACCACATGTTCGGTGCCAGTCGGCCTGGTGTAATTTATGACATTCAAGGTGGTGGCGCCATGGGACCGCCTCCTCTGCCTGCTATCGCAGAGCAGGATAATGGATCTGAGAATAGCTTTGCTGGTAATATCGGTGCTGGGAAATTTGATCCTAGGTATGGGCCTTTTCACGCGATGGGTGGGGGGAAGTAGAGGGGGTGGCTTCCTTTAATGGGAGTTGGGGTGACTTTGTGTCTGGAGCCTAAACAGCCTGGTGGGGAGCGATAGCATGGGAAAGTAATCTTACTTTCCGGGTTTTGTTTTGGCTGGAATTGGCCATGGAATGAAGCAAGGCAAGGCTAGTGAAGTGTTTACGGATTATGAGATATGACATGAGAAACGGCCTATTCAACCTAATGGAGATGGATAATAGGACTCTGCATAGTTATTAGACACTGGCATGGCTGGCTAGCTGGCTGGTCGCCAAAGGTTGTTATGGAGATGCCATAGACAGGGGGACTAAGCAAGCGATCGAGCGAGTGGGCAAGGACCTCCCAAGTGGAGGCTATTGAAAGTCTTTAGATAGATATGTTAGTGGGTAGAATCAAAACAGGGTTAATGAATATGAAAATAAATATATGGTGTTGTGCGAACGAGTGTTGGTCTCTGGCAGATGCATTTGCCAGTGGAGGGTGGGTATATAGGATATGATCTCGAGTTGTTCGTTCACATTGCGGAGCGGGAAACTTCGTGAAAGCTTAGATTCTAAGGCGACATGACATGGCTCATGATTGTGTTTGCTAAAATGGACTGGATTGGAGTGTAATTTAAACACTGACTGTGTAAGTCTTGGTGTTGTCATGGACGGAGACGAAAAGCCATGTCCTTGTTCCCGAAAAAGTAAGTATTCCACCTATGACCTCTCCTCGAATCTAGAGACGGGGAAGAACAAGAAGACGTGCGTGGAGTAAGCGTCGGGAGGAGTGGATTCGAAGGAAGGAAGGAAGGAAGGAAGGCCCAAATACAAGACCTCCATAACGACAAGCTCAACGACAACATAAGCGCCGACGATCTTAACAACGAGTTGCTGCTTAAGACCGACAGTCAACTTATTGTAGAGGAGCAGGAGATAGATTTTGCAGCCCCATTGGGTCATTATCATGGACTGCATGTTGCGAATAGACGACTTAAAGCTCATTGCACGCAAAAAGTCTGAACATCAACTCAACAGCATTGGATCAGTGATACGCTTCCTGACTGTGTTCGCGAAGTGTACTCGACAGCGAACAATGTCCACTCAAACAGCATAAGGGATGCTGTAGTACCTGTAGTGGCTTCACGTAAGGAGGATCTTGTTCAGAAGGGGCCATTTCAGGAGCTTCTTCAAGAGGAGGACGACTTTGTAGTCGATCTTGCATTAAAGATAGCAGGGAATAGCTCCTATCTTCTTCCAGTGATCCGGCACCCCCCTTCATAACGAAATTGTCTCGCGTTCGCTAAAGTCTATCAAAGACCAACTCTTCGTCCGTCCTCTCGAACATCGCCTCCTCGAGTTGCCCTCTTACCTCTAGCCGGCCATGTCTTAACGAAAAGTCCTCACCAAGCACTACCACCCTCTCGCCTTCGATCCATCGGAGATCACATGATCTTACGTACCTAAAGGAGTTGGTCCCAAAGTCCAAATTGTTTGATTGATAACACCGGTTCTCCATGAAATATACAGCCTGCGGAGAATACATTTACTAGCGCCGCAAGTCCGTCGCGCGCAAAGAGACCATCGAAGAGAAGTACTACCCCATTCCCAACTATCGATTCTACATTCGAGGCACAAGATGTTCTGGCGAGAGTACAGACCCAAGAACATAGACTACGAGTGCGAGAGAGGAGCGGAAGAAAATTACAGCGCCATAGCGAATGAATAGGGCTGGCAAACAAGAAAGCGATGAGGAACGTCTAGACAGGTTAGAACGAGAGGAAGAGAAGAATAGTAAGTTATGCAGGAGCTCGAGACCAAGACCTCAGTTGAGAAAAAGAGATATGGCAGTCGCAGATGCCTTGGACGAGATCCTGACTCGAAACGCGAGAAACGAGAGAATGGGAAAGGATTGCGTCGAAGTCAGAGTCGCGCGAGAAAGTAGTGATGAGGCAAAGGAGAGGCAAGATCGTGAAGATAAAGAAGCTGCTCGACCCGCACTCATACGACGAGTCATCGATGGCCTCATCTTCATGCGGCGAATTTTTCTTGGCCTATAGGGGACTTTTGAAGCCAACCGCGGAGTCTCCAACAGAGCCGGGTTGTTGGGCAGAGCTGTTCGAATCTCCTCGAGACATGGCGATACCATCTTCGAAATCAGTATTGAGTTGATAAGCCGGGAGTAGGCTAACGCGGGAGCCTGATCGAAATTCAATGCCGTACGATATACATCCACCAGGACTGTGCATTTGTACTGGCGAGACTGGTGATACTGGCAAATCATCTACTGTCAATCGTACGTACGAATTCGAGCGTGTCATGCGCATTGTGTCTGGAAGATAGTTCGAGGACTGCCGCGACGTTCCTGGGCTCTGAGTATCTCGTATAGAGTCTTATTGTGTATAAACTCCGAACGACTTGTACATGACAAGTTCTGCCGCAATATTCCCTCGCTTTTCATTGAGTAGTTCGATTTGGTCCTGTAGCTTTTGGCCTATCCTCAGCACCCGCTCCAAGCCGAGAGTAGCTGTTGTCTTGCGCTCAATGTCAAAACAACTACTCTGGATCTCCTGAGCGAACATTCGGAATTGCTCTACTGCAAGTTGTGCAACTCCGACATTGTTCCAAGTGATATGGTTCTCGTTGCGTTCTTTAACTATTTGTCCTCTCTTTTCGGCTTCAGTGAGCTTCTTCTTCTGCCGACATTTCTGTGCGGCGTCTCTGTTTCGCTGCAGATGAGTCTCCCTTTTGATTGCTATCTCTTCATTTCATCCGTTCGAACCCTTTTCCTAGCACCTCGTCGTCTCTTCGGCTTGGGTTGTTCTCCGGCACCAAGGCTATGGTTGTTTGTGGTGGTCTGGGCTCTCTTTTGGCCAGGCGCTGAAAGGGTGGTCCGAGCTTTGTTTTCTTCTCTCTTAACCTTTGCGTATTCTTGCGGGACGATTGACTGTGGGTCCGATTGGTCTGGTATGAGTACAGGCTGTGATAACTCGTTTGCGCGGACGTCACCGTATGGGGTTATAGACAGATCTGTTGAAACTATGGTGCTCGCCGTTTCTGAAGAGAAGGGAGCGATAGCGGATATACTGGTTGATATTTGTGAGAATGGATATTCGCTCTTTTTATTGTAATTGGCGGGTATATTCGCGATAGACGTTTGTGAATAGCGTATTCTTGGTGTGAAGCTGAGTATGTTGCTAAGGTCAGGGTCTGAAAATGAGAAGTCTTGTGTCGTAATATAAATGGTGGTGAATGGATCAATACCGAGAGAGTTGCTAGTATAGTCGAAAACGGATTCGTACTTCTTTGCGACGTTGAAAACCTGCGGAATCATAGGAGAGGAGAAGCCGTTACAAGTTGCCGCTCTTAAAGGAGTATCTACGCTTTGAAGGGTGAGCGAGAATTCATCTTCTTCGTGGTTTATTATGTAACTACCTCGAGTGAATTACGAGGAAGAATAGAAAGCCCCGGCTTGTAATGGTTAAGAAGGACCGAAGTAGGAGTGGTGAATGTATCTGTGGAGTTTTGGATAAAGATTGTAACAGGGAGCGGTTAGTCGGCGATAAACGTATCTAGCTGATTTGGATCTCTTTTGATATATATGTCGTATTGCTTGAGATTTCTATTTAAAAGCTCGAAACTTCTGACGTAGGTGGATGAAGAAACCGCTTGTATATTATGTGTCGGTTCGTATCATATGTCATATCTCGTCGTGTGTTTTTAACAGACCTCTTAGAAACCTTTTATTACAGGGAGGGTGATCTTATATTGTAACCTGAATTGACTTTTGCGATAAAGAAACCTCTTATGCTCTTATACCTTTAGGGTTTAATTGGTGTAAATCCCCTGCCGTTGGTTATATCAGGTCCAGTTTTCGTAGATTTGTTTATTTTTAGTGCCGCAGCTTCTTATTATGGCATTACTAGTTGTGTAATGAAGTGGGGTAGGGGACGTTCTTAAGGGTCTTACTCCATAAAATTAAAGCTTGGCAGCGATGATAAGTAATTGAAACTAAGCTCTGGAATGTTTGCTCCGCTATTAAATAAATCCTCGATGACGGAGGATTATCTTAATCTCGTTTGATTACTATGGATGTTTGTAGAGACAGTCCTCGTTATTGAAGCTTAGTTGTAGCTAAGTATCGATTCTAGGGCTTATCATCTCGGGGAGAAATATAAGGATTCGCCTATCGGCTGATCCTCGAACGGGATAAAGATTATTGTCACGAACTAGGCTTAGCTTTGGTACAAGTCACGGGTTGATATCATAATATTAATGGTACCACCAAGTGGATGGCACCAGTTAGTGTTTGGTACCAAAAGGTTGATGGTATCATTAAGAGAATAGCATCAATAAGTGAATGATACGAATTAGCGAGTAGTATTATACTTCACACTTATTATCATAATAAATAGTTATGTTAATTATAGTGAATTAAAGTCATGTAATATGCAAGCCGTGCTAGATAAGCTTGCAAGCTTACGCGTTTAGCAAAACGGTCTTGCGAAGCTTGCACCTAAAAATCAAAGTCTTATATAACAAGTAAATAATTTCCTAGATAATAAAGCTTCATGCTTAAATCAAATAGCAAGTTTACATCTAATTTACCATTGCTTATAATATTTCAATTCCTATTATAGCGGGGATGTAGGTACAAGCACTCGGGCCGGAATAACTTTTTCCTTCTTTCTGCCCATAGGTAGATTAGGCGAAGCCCTATATTAAACAAAGAGCGATCGAGTCTTCGGACGAAAGAACATGCACAACAATATACACTTCTTCAAGCTTCATTCACATTCATTAATATCCTTATGTTACACCTATTAGCTTTCACTTAACTTCTTTTATGTAGCATAGACGACTTATCCCTCTACACTATTAAAAACCAAACGTCTTATTACCTTACTTTATAGCTGATACCAACCAACGAGTCTGTACTCACGACACCGACCGAGTTAGAAACGTTACAATTATGCTAAAGGTGTAGGTTAATAGCTGTTAGACCTAAAACGTAGAATATTCCGACGTCACACTTTTAGTTCTGGTCTGTATCCTGATACTACTATCTTAGATCTAGTAATATTGTGAAATGGATAAGGCTGCTGTTAGAAGGAAGACTTTACTTTACCTCCCCTCAAGAATAGCGTGAAAATAGCAGATCCTGACTTCTATCGTAAGACTTTCATACGAGACATACGAGAGGCTACGTTGTTCTGTGAGCACTTACTCGACCCTAGTCTCAATATTGCTCCTTGCGGACGTAGACATTGCAGACGTTGAATTGTTCTTTTAACGACCAGACGGCAAACTTGCTGCTGTTTTCGGCTGGTTTGGTCGCTGTTTTCTGCAGCTGGCTTGCCAAAATCTCGCGCTGCCCTAAGCGATCGCGTACCTCATGGCCAAGGCGGCACGGCGGTAGGGACCCCTGCTTCAGGAACCGAGTGGGTCAAGTCATCATTCGGAAAACCACTTCTCTCATCTCATCCTCGTTCAACCGTCTCTAATAAGAGGGGAGCAGAAAACGGCTGCCCACCATCCCCTGGGTGACTCAAGATGGCGGTCATCCTATATCTTCGTTCAAACTTCCTCCCTTCTCCATCATCTTTCTTCCAAACCTCTGATACTCAACCATCACTGTCCCTCGCTTTACCTTTTTCTTCCCCCTCCTGGTCTGCCATTGCTTGGCCCGCAGGCTCCTCCTTCACATCCTCTTCATTACTTCTTTAATTTTAATCGCCCTCGATATCGTCCCCTTCACTTCGGTTGATTCAGGCGATATGCGTCGTGGCCAACAACCAACACCAAGCTCTGCCTCTGACAGCGATGGATCAGACGTCGAGAGCTGCTTTGACACAGGAGATGAGCAAGAGGGGACTGACGCTGAGACCAAGCCGACAAACGTTGATACCGATGTGGATGACGACAAGGCAGACCTGCCAGATCTGAAGTGGCTCGCTGGAGAGGAGAACGCTCACCCGCCAGAGTACTACCTCGACCAAGAGAATAATTCAGACGAATCCGAGGATGAAAACGAGGACTATAGCGATTACGGTCTTCTCTTGCTGGCTATGATCGAGGGGAATTTTCATCGGTGGGTATCGAATCTCTTTATGCCTGCCAGCTTCTGCCACTGAATCGCTAATCTGATACTCTTCACAGGCATTGCAAATATGTACGAAAGAAGGATCTTGCCCAGGTGATGCAGGCCATCTTTTGCCGTACCTTCAAGGCTTTCTTCGAATGGAAACTGAATCAACGTTAGGGAGAAGGGCGGGAGGAGGCTCGCAGGCAATCAATCGGCCAGCACGCTCGGGACATACTGGAAAGTCTTCCGGCTCGTACACAAACGAGCGACTGGTGAGAAGATTGAGGGGAAGATGAATCGTTACATGCATCGGGAAAGTAGCATTTCCTCTTTCCCCACTCAAACCTAAATCGAACCAATATAAATGAGAGCTAATGAAATATTTGTCATAGGTCCTTAAGAAGTTGGCGAAGAAGTGCCGCTTGTCAACAAAGAAACGAGATAATGTTGCAATATATATCGAGGATCTTGTAGGCGTCTTAAAGACTAACTTGACCACAACGAAGCAAAGGTATACACATGGCCAGCAGCGGATCACAATCAGTCTCTTTTGCCTACTAGGTATCATCTCCGCAAACCGACCTTCAGCGCTCTTAAACCTGCGCTATTGCGATATTGTGATGACCTTGCTCCGGAATCCTAGTGGTGGGCCCCATCGGATTCTGATCGAGTTCACATGCGAATTCACGAAAAAGTTTCTCAGCACAAAAAGATGCGTAAGTCCGACCTTGAGCATTTCTCGTCCGCCCGCTCCCCTCCCATTCTAGCCGAGACGTACGACTTATATAGAAGCTAGGAATACATTTCCCCTCCCGGAGATTATCTTCGATCCGTCCCTGATCCTCAGTCCGCACGTCGCCCTCCTGGGTCTCATCTTTGCCGATAATGCGTGCTTGGCCCGAGTCTCACATAGGCTGAGAGGATTAGCGAGCTGGATATCCCGCCTGGATATGAGCAGCTGCCCTTGCATCCTGACCGGCCGTAAGAACTCACGCCCGAGGAATCTTTGTCCGTCAATCAGGATCCCGTCGTCTGCCGCCTTGTTGCAGAGCGGGAGAAGTGGAAGCACCGCTTCCAGAGCACGGCGACACAGCAGTCAGGGTACTGGATCATCGGCCAGGCGATCTTCAAAACCAGGTAGCGGCTAAGAGCTGCGCTCCTCAAGCACGTTCAAAAGCGCTGGGATCTGGAACACCCGGTCGACGAGATCAAGCGGCAACTCGCTGGGCTCAAGCTCAACCGAGCCGTGAAGACCACCTTAGACTAAAACAATGAGATGTCCCCGCTTCAGAAGCGTTTGGCGAAGACCGTTATGACGCTCTCGGGCACGACTATCGAAGAAGAATTCCGCCGCCGCAATGTGGCTATCAATGCAGTCGCTGCCTACTTCCACTTCCAGTAAGGGGGAGCTGCTGCCCTACCACGCAAAAGGTCGTCTACGCGACGGGCGAGTCCGACGCCGTCGAAGAAGGTCAATCCGCAGCTGGCAGCCGTCGAGGCCAAAAAACAAGCGTTAAGTGACGCTATGTTGTTGGTGTTTACCGAGAAGAGGACCACCACTTGTTTCCTCTGCTTAGGGGAGCAGAGCTTACCGCTTGAAAAGCGCACTTACAAGTTTGCCATTCCGGGAGACTTGACAAAGCACTTTAAGCGGAAGCATCTGGCCCATATCAAAGAAAGGGATCGGCTCAGGTCCTCCCAAACGCGCATCCAATTCCAAGCCAGGAGCGAATGTGCAGTAACTTTTTAGTTTCATGTCCGTATTAGCAATGAATGGCCGAGTGGAGCTTAGAGCTACGTAGCAATGATATTGTTAGTCTCAACGCCGTGTCTCGTGTGATGCGTGGTGGGTTGTATATGTTATGGATTGCAATTTTATCAGGGCCGACTGTGTCTCGCAGAAGCTTCTATACCAGAACCCAAGCCTGCGGCTCTAGCATGGTGTTTCCCTCCTACTAACCAATGTGTTTGCTCATTCTCCTTGATATACTCAGTCCGCCAGCGTGCGGTTGGCAGCGCCCATGCCTCGGCCACCACCAAAGGTCTTAAGTCCGAGATTCAAGATATGTAGGTAAGATGCTGACATTTTCTCGCGGTTGGATCCACTTCAGGAGAGTGGATCAGCCCAGCATCGCGACATCAAAAGACCTAGTATAACACGACAGTTGTGTACACGAGTCGACAACAGAAATTGCGATATGCAACAAAGTGCCTCTACGATTCTTTGCTTGCCAGATATGGATTGGCGCTGAGAAGGCTTGCTCTAATGATGATGTATGTAATGCGAGGATCCTTGTGGTCTGGCGGAGAGGATCAATAATGGATAAGCATGCTCAGCCGAGGTTCATAACTATTGAGCACCACACCAGATTGCTTTTGTTCTTGGTTATCACAGCTGGAATTGAGGATTTCGTAAGACGAGCGCTTGAGGAAACAGAAGAACCACATTTTGGGATTTTCGTAACCATCAAATTTCAACTATTGATGCACATTTTGTCTACAAGCAGTTCAATCAGCCATACTGCTGCGTGGCGAGACTCCAGATTCGATGTGTTGCGCCGCAAGTGATGTCTCCTAATCCTGGTCTCGTAGACACATCGTATTCCTTCCATATCATACAGCGCTGTAATTGACATTTTGGGCCCTGGTTTCTTTTGTACCAGGCCGTTCCGCCAGAAAATGCTGTAACATCTGAATCTTGGCCTCCAGCGTCTCCATTTCCCGCTTTTCTCGCCTAGCATGTTGCTGCAACTCCAATATGTGGTCTTTAGCGCGCTTAAGGAGCAAGACGATCAACATCGCACAGTCTCTCTCATTTAGACTGCTGCGTTGCTGCTCTACCTATAAGTGAGGTTACCCTTTGGTTCGACCGACTATAAGACTACACGCACAAGATAATTGAGAGGCATGATAGGCTATCTTCCCAAGGTGTCTGGACGATCACGAGAAGCTGGAACGAGGGGCGACTTCTTGTCGATGAGACCAACGTGACGAGATCCGATACCGAACAGAGCTCTTGATGAGCTCATCGCACCTACTTGCAGGTATGCCGTGAGAGTACTCGCGGAGTTGCTGGACTTATGAACCAGGTACTTCCGTCCTAGGCATCGTGGATGCTGCGTATCCTCAAATTCGGTCCCGGAAATATAACGAAGGAGAAGAAGGAGCCTGGATTCGAAAATTCGCTGCCTACAGCATCGAACAATGATTTCAAAAAGAAAGAAATGGAATGAAAAATTGATGTCAAGGTGGCAAGTTGGCCTGTGGTGCTCATCGATCTTGGCTTTATTGGTGGTGAGCTTGAGACGAGATATATAGGTGTCGTTCCTGAAATACTTATTCACTTTTGGTCTTGTTTATTCCCGTGGTGCCTAGAAGGTATATAATACAATCATACTCTCTTCCCGCGCTAGAATATTGCTCTATCATCAACGAAAACATTGTCGAACTCCCAATTGATGTTCGCTAGATCCGGATTGAAGAGTTCTGGTTCAAGCACAGCGTTTTGGTTCAAGTAGCACTCATTCTCAAAGGTTGCCCAGCCGGCAGGGAACTGCAGTAGTGTTTCGAAGGGCAGGTCTGCTACCACGGATCTATTGGCAGTACCGTCATGACCGGCACTGGGAAAGTCAAGATCTGCTGGTGGAGCAAAGACGTTGCCTGAAAGAATTGAGGAGATTCGATCGGCTCGCTCCAGCTCGATTTTATTGAGGGCTTCGAGCAATCTCTGAATGGAGAAGGTGTTCGTCCTGATGGATGACCCAGGCACCAGACTTGAGAGACACTGTAGGCCGACTCTTACGTCTGACAAGTTTCGTACTCTCGTCGTCCAGTCGCGTAAAGTATCGTATATCAACAAAAAGCATGCTGCTTCCAAGTAGTAGGCGAATAACCTTAAGCCCTGCCCGAATATTAGTCATGCTTGCAGATAATCGGATCTATGGATGTCTGTCCTTACCCTCGCTACAATGTTCTGATTTATTGCTCTTGCGAGAAATCTGATCAGGTCGCGAGCCGCACCTACAGCACATGCACATGCTTCTTCCAGCCACGGGATGCTTTCCAACTCCTCCCTCGGCTGTGTCCCATCACTTGCTCTAGTTGACGCGGACTTTTGATGGTTGACATGTGCGACTAGAAATGGTCGAAAGGTAAGTGCTAGGGTATTGTAGTGTACTGGATGGGCAAATGTTAGCGGTCGAGCTTTGCTACAGGTGCATCGTTCTCACAGATGTGAAGCATAATTGCCTTTATGCCGAGCTCACTCGACTCCGAAACTAGTCCAATAGTGAATCCTAGCCTTTCCCGTACATCAAAAGCAAGATCCCGAAGTTCCTGGTGTATCTTTTGAGCTTTCTGACACATGTCCAGAAGAGACGACTGTCTTGACGAGTATATTGTCTTGGCAGAGCCTGACATGATTCTTGACATCTTAACGAGTGCTGAAACAAAGGGCTCGTTCTCCGGGTATGGGCTGCTTATATCGTTTACTCCTATAGAGCTTGGTCTTCCCATGGAAAAGCAGGTCAAACTAATAGATTAGTACACTTCATGGTCACCGGATATTCGAGTGTATACTAACGACTCAAAAAAGTATAGACACCAAATTGTTGTGCGTCTCTCTTGGTCATGAGGAACACTGGTCTCCTGGGTTGGTGCATCCCTGTGAAGCCCTGCTGCAAAAGCTTTTCGGACAGCTGTGCCAAGATAAAGGTATGCCGAATTTGGACGACCAAAAATAGTCTCGTAGTGGGCGTGACATAGAAATCAGCCCTTATCGCATGTGAGTATTACTGAGGGACTTATCAGAAGTAGGGATAGCTGAACAGCTTTCAAGTTGACTACATGCCCGATCGTGTTCGCGATTGATTTGGCTTTGTCAATCAACATCTCTGCCCATCCACTGTCCTCTTTCATGGTTGCGCCTATGGCTAAGACAGCCATCAAGCACCCGGTGTCATCACTATTCAGATCATTCATGTTAGGGCTTGAGAAAAGTTGCTTGATGTTCTGCGCAAGGTCGTGAGCAGATGAAAACGGGAGCAGTTGCTGGAAAGTGTCAATGTAGTCCAACAAAAATGACTCGGCGTGTTGCTCCGACAGGAACATCAACGATGAGTCGGATGCGTGCCCATTGAGATTCTTTTTGGCATCGTTGGTGCCGAAATACAGCGATCGCTGCCCATAAATGTCCAATTCGGCCCCTCCCTCCCGGACATCATCATTTTTTGTGCGGTTTCCAGCTTCGCCAGACAGGGAGTGATGTATCTGCTGCAAGAACGAAAAGTTTGACGAAGCACCATAGTAGAGCTGGAGCACACTGGAGGTTGAGGCAACATGTGTTGCCGATATGCTGCTATTAACGCCTGTGCTACCTGAATGGTCATGAGGTGTAAATAACGTCACGGGTGAAGTTCTTCTGGTAGATGCCTGTGTGGGCCGAAGGGAGATCGATTCCAGATTGGTGCTGTCTGGCGATTCTTGATCCACGGAAGCAGCGAAATGAGACCTTGGCTTCCTGAGCCTGGTAGCCGAACGATAGCTGCATGCCACGGATGACTGTTGACAATTCATGCACACTGACGAGCCGTCACACCGGATCTTTCTCCGACGGCACTCCTGGCAAGCTTTAGATATGCGACGGGAGGTATGCTTCCCTAAGGACCACACCAGTTGGTAAGTGGAGGGACGAAGCCGCATAAACCATGGGATGATACGGACCAAGGAGACTCTGGGCATGATGATCCATGTAGAGTATCTTGTTGATGCCTCAAAAGATTCAGATGCATATGAGCACAGAGAGTACGATAGATCCGAGTGAGTTCCAGTCGGGGCAAGAATGGGAATGGGGAACGGTGTGTGCGGGTTACGGATTCGGATATATGCGGAACTACGGATCGCCCGGAGGCACGAGCAATGTCTCGAGTCCAGATTGCGGGCCAAAAAGTAGAAAACCGCCAGACTAATCATTAAGGTTAAAGTTCTGAAGTGCCGGTCTTGTGGGCCTCGCCAATGAAGAGCGTATATCGATAACATGACTCATGCGCTCTGTTGTGTGAAGCTCAAGGGTTGGTTTTCTGTCATCCAAGCAGGCGGCAAGGAACAGACTATCATTGCTTTTTTCTATACTACATTAGTTGCACAAGTAGCAAATGCTTCCATTGCCGCTCGGCTCAATTCAATCCGATCTATGATAGATGTAATCATTTATCGATTGGCAGCGCAGCAGTTGATCGGTCAAGATGCGCCCCGCGCTACATGTGTGAAGTTGGGAGAAAACACCTTTAATGTCAATATTGGCGACGGAGGTGAAAGAGAAATCCACGAAGTCTCCCACCTCACCAGATCCTTTATGTAGGCCATTGGTTCGATAAATTATCTTGTTGCCAAAAGTCAGCCATACCCTCGCCTTCCCATCCACGAGAAGCACTTGGTTGAAAAGGATTGAATAGCTGATCATCAGACTCTGCTTGCAAGATGTCGCATCCGGGGATGGCAAATGATTCTTGAAAATAGGTAAAATCCGTGTCAGAGCTGCCAATAGGGTCGATAGCGTCGAACAAGTCTTTTGCCATGACTTGTTCATAGCAAGAGGCGACATGCTCATGCGTGAAGCAGGTAGGCGAATCATTACATGCTGAAAGGAGAGAGCCTGCGAGCAAACTTGGACGTTCTGTACTCCAGTCTAGGACATCATATGGCGACTCTTGGAGTTCCGTGCCCTGTTGATCGGTGCATAAGACGGTCCCCATCGAGAGATGACATGGTAGGAGTGGCTGTGACAAGGTACTGTATTGTTCCAGCTCGGTTTTGTTGTATGATTCTATTAAAGCTAGAGATGCAGGCCAATCCCAAAAGTCTGGAATCTCTACAAGATCGGTACCTTGTGCAGATGCCTCTTCAACGGAAGATCGTAAATCTGCTGGGGACTCAGGCAACAAATGTTCAAGCTTCAAAATTCCATCGGAAGCGGTTGCTGTGTATTCTGTTGAATGATCGTGACTTGGCTTGTAGAGAACGCCAAGGAGCTCAGCAATGCTCTGAGCACTTGGGAGGCCGTCAAATGTGAACTCCGGGACTTTGTAAACCCAGCCATCTTTGCTTCTAACCATGTCATAGAGCCTTTGAATAGTGGACCCCAAGACTTTAAGATTTGACTCTAGCATGTTAGTGTATCTTAGAAGTCAATTGATCAGTATAATTGACCAAACCTCATAACAGAAGACGCAAGCCTACCCGCCATCCTTACAACGATCAAGTTTTTTACTCCTGCTTCCAGCCATACAGATGACACCAACATCTCTACACCGTTGGCGTGGCGTCTCATTGGAGCACTGGTTGTCTTAATTAGTCTGACGGTTCGAAGTACCAGGAACGCAATACTTGCTTTGAGTTTTAAAACTCTGCACCGTTCACATGCCCTCCATATTCTCTTCCCATGTGTCTTCAGATCTGATGATCTCCTGTTCGGTCTTTTCCTCCCGTGTGTCTTATCCATGATAGGAAGAGAGGACCCAAAATCCCCAACAAAAAAAAAAGCGCAGGTATTTGGATCAAGATGCAGGACAAAATATCAATGGATCTTTTTGAACGAGTGAGTTGACACACTAATACGTTTACTGCCACTGTAGAAATAATGGAGCTCTTCGGAGAT
Source organism: Cadophora malorum (assembly GCA_017365405.1). Lineage (NCBI taxonomy): Eukaryota > Fungi > Ascomycota > Leotiomycetes > Helotiales > Ploettnerulaceae > Cadophora > Cadophora malorum. The sequence continues at coordinate 18,895 of JAFJYH010000317.1, read as the reverse complement.
TTGTGTGAAGCCTTGACTCGTTGCGTCCATGATTCCTTGACACCTTAGCGGTAGCATCTTTACTTTTCTTCTTAGCGTCTTCAACTGTAGCTGCAGGGCGGGAGCTACGCGCGGCTTGAAGATTTCCAATCTCTTCTCGGATCACGGAAATGCGGATATAGAAGTGGGGATCAAGCGGCTCGCTACAAGTACAGGACCAGGACTGACTAGTTACGATCACCGTATTATGGGGCTTTGCAGACAATGCATTGTCAGAACCAAACTAAGTTCCATCCGCAATTAGATTTTCCAATACATAGTTTCTTCGTCCAATCAGGGCTCTTGGCTTAGTGATGTCAATCGCGAAGGTTTCGGCGTTAACCTGGACTAGCATCGCCAGTCACGCCCCTGTTTTCACTTCAATTGGCAATGCGGAGTGCGCCTTTGAGCGTGCAAGGAAAAGGATAACGTTTGAGTAAATTATAAACAAGCTGTCATTCACGCCACGAAGTGGCAGTATTTGATATCTTCAATTAAGTTCGTGCAAGGTCTCTTCGCTTCTGACAATGTTGGTACGGAAGGGGGAGGACAGTGGGTCTCGTCCAGCCTTGTCTTCTGTCTGAACGTCTGAGGAAATCTGTGGAGAAATTTCTAGACTTTCGGACTGTTGATTGGAAGAACAACCTTGTTGTGCTACAACGGTGGATGAGACCCACTGTCCTCCCCCTTCCGTACATGGGGAGGGAGTCTTCAAGCGACACCAGGTCCCAACTGGCGTACTGTCTGGGCAGGTGCCGGAACAGCGGGCTGAAACCCTTCTTTCTTGGTAACATCACTTCCGGCCTGAATTTTCACTTGAGTGGAACAGGCTGACATCTAGTTCGTAAGCATATGTTGTCCCTCACAGAGGTTTGCGTGTGGAGCACCCGCTGGGGCGGCGATGCTCGAGACACGGATATATGATTGAACATGGTGGAGCAAACACCGAGATGGAAAACACGGCCGCCAATTGCAAACGGCTTCTACTGAGAGCCGTAGGCAATGGAAATAGGATAAAATGTCCGCTGTATCCACAGCGTTCCGGGTGTGAAGGGGCGAATACCGAGAATTGAGAGACAGCAATGCACATGCATCTCTTTATATAGTGGCAGCACGGAAACTCGACTTCGCATTCGTTGTATCCCTTGTACTTTCCGAAAGTAGAAGTTTAGAATTTGATTCCAACCAAATTCTGGCTCTCGTTGATAGAGAAGAAGACACCATGACGACCATTGGGTTCAGCATTGGAACCGGCGCCGGCGATGCTGTCGTAGACGTATTGTCTCATACGTTGAGCAGTCAGTCCAATGCATTATCAGAGCGACGCCATCGAACGAGTCGCTTCTATGATGAAGACGACAATGTTGTGGAAGAGGACCCTTATCCGATCAGCAAGGCCGATGATTGGAAATTGATGCCCGAAGTCAAGTTACTCCATCAACAGGGACAACAAGACAATCTCAAAGATAGAAAGCTCGGAGTCACTTGGCAGAATCTAACGGTCAAAGGTGTCAGCTCTGACGCGACATACAATGAGAACATTCTCTCGCAATTCAACTTCATTCAGTCAATCAAGGATCGACGACACAAGGCTCCACTTACCACAATCTTGGACAATTCTCATGGCTGCGTGAAACCTGGGGAAATGCTTCTTGTGCTAGGTCGACCGGGGTCTGGATGTACAACGTTGTTGAAAATGTTGGCGAATCATAGAGATGGATACGTGGAAGTTACAGGAGACGTCAGGTATGTATAAATCTACTGCTATTGTACCGCATTGGTCATTTCTCTTGCATAAAATGGAACATTCTGCTAACTCGAGAATCCGCAGGTTTGGCAGTATGGACCACATTGAAGCCCAGAAATACCGAGGGCAGATTGTGATGAATACCGAGGATGAACTCTTCTTTCCCACACTCACTGTGGGGCAAACGATTGACTTCGCCACTCGTATGAAGGTCCCATATCATCTGCCGTCCAATAAAGAGACTCCAGCAGAGCTTCAAGTTGATACCAGGGACTTTCTGCTCAACTCTATGGGAATCCAACATACCCACGACACGAAGGTAGGCAACGAATTTGTCCGTGGCGTTTCAGGAGGCGAGCGGAAAAGAGTGTCAATTATTGAATGTCTCGCAACACGGGGAAGCGTCTACTGCTGGGATAACAGTACTCGAGGATTAGACGCCAGTATGTATAACCATTATTTGTTGATCTCATGTTTGATTGTTCTGCTTTATGTAGCAATGCTGACAATAATTTAACAGGCACCGCACTTGAATGGGCGAAAGCCCTCAGAGCTATGACCGATGTGGTTGGTCTCTCCACAATTGTCACTCTTTACCAGGCCGGTAACGGGATCTTCGCGCTTTTTGACAAGGTTTTGGTTCTTGACGAAGGGAAGGAAATCTACTACGGCCCGACGAAGGGTGCTCGTCCCTTCATGGAGGGACTTGGGTTTCTTTGTGACGACGCAGCAAATACAGGGGATTTCCTGACCGGTGTCACCGTTCCCACTGAAAGACAGATCATACCCGGTTTCCAAGATTCCTTTCCCAAGACTGCACACGAAATTCGCCAAGCTTACGAGAAGACTCATATCCGAGCAGAAATGCAGAAAGACTACGATTACCCCTCCACGGAGGTCTCGATTGCGCAAACCGACGATTTCAAGGCAGCTGTTCAGTATGATAAGCATAAGAGCCTTCCTCGCAGCTCTCCGTTGACAACACAATTTGCTACTCAGGTTAAAGCTTGTGTCATACGACAGTACCAAATTATCTGGGGAGATAAATCCACATTTTTCATCAAGCAGATTTCAACTTTAGTACAGGCTCTCATCGCCGGCTCGCTATTTTATAATGCCCCGTCGACAACAGTGGGTTTGTTTATGAAAGGAGGTTCATTATTTTTTGCCTTGCTTTTCAACAGTTTGATGGCCATGTCGGAGGTTACCGACTCTTTCACTGGACGACCTGTGCTTGGTAAGATTCGTTTCCAATATCTAATGACGTCTACTAATTTTTATAGCTAAGCATAAGTCCTTCGCATTCTACCATCCAGCTGCCTTCTGCTTTGCTCAGATAGCTGCTGACATCCCGGTCCTCCTATTTCAAATTACACATTTCAGTCTGGTGCTCTACTTCATGACCGGTCTGAGGACTGATGCTGGAGCGTTCTTCACATATTGGATCGTCACATTTGCGACGACGATGTGTATAACAGCTATGTTCAGTAAGTTCTCGATTCTCAGTGTCCTTGCAACCCGGGACGTCACATAGCCGTAGCAACATCTTGTGGAACATCAAGTTGCGTTTATATAGCATCGTTTGAACGGACAAAACTAACTGAAATATTGTGCTTAGGAGCTATTGGAGCCGCTTTTAGTACTTTCGATGGTGCCTCCAAGATTTCTGGGTTTGTTTTCGCCGCATTCGTCTTATACGGAGGATTTTTGATTGTGAAAACGCACATGCATCCCTGGTTTGGATGGCTTTTTTGGTTGAATCCGATGGCCTATGGATTCGAGGCCTTGATGGGTAACGAATTCCACGGCCAAATCATTCCTTGCGTTGGTGCAAATCTTGTTCCTAATGGACTTGGGTACAACGAAACCACCTACCAATCGTGTACGGGGATTGGGGGTGCAATTCAAGGAGAAACCACCCTTACCGGAGACCAGTACCTGGGCTCGCTTTCTTATAGCCACGCGCATGTCTGGAGAAATTTTGGCATTCTCTGTGCCTGGTGGGCGCTCTACGTATTTATTACGGTTATTTTCACCAACCGCTGGCAATCTAACTCGAGCAAAAGTGGGTCGCTGATACCACGGGAGCATGCACGGCAGAACCATTCCCAAGCTCCGGATATGGAATCAGGCCCAAACGGAACAAACAAAGAGAAAGACACCGGCGCTGCCATGGCATCTGATGACGACACGACCACACTCGACAACGGCTTAGTTCGGAACACATCCGTTTTCACGTGGAAGAATCTTACCTACACGGTCAAGACTCCAACCGGTGACCGTGTATTGCTCGACGATGTTCAGGGTTGGGTCAAACCAGGCATGCTCGGAGCTCTTATGGGCTCATCAGGCGCTGGGAAAACCACGCTCCTCGACGTGCTGGCGCAACGGAAAACCGATGGTACCATCCATGGCTCTATCATGGTAAGCTCAGCTTCTGGGAGCAGAATCGGTTATTTCTTCATATTCCCGCAGCAGTGCTGTAGAACTTCCCATTTCTCCTCAGCCATTTATTCTCTTCTCCTTAATGCAAAAGAAGTAACTGACTCCAAGTCCCTGAATTTTAGGTAGACGGGCGACCCCTTGGAGTAGACTTTCAAAGGTCTGCTGGATATTGCGAACAGCTAGATGTACACGAACCTCTTGCGACAGTGAGGGAAGCATTGGAGTTCTCGGCTCTTCTTCGACAACCTAGTGATGTTCCTCGCCAAGAAAAGCTCAGTTACGTCAACACCATTATTGACCTACTCGAGATGCAAGATATAGAGCACAGCCTTATCGGCAAGGTCGGAGCAGGCCTGTCAATTGAGCAGCGCAAAAGACTGACCATTGGAGTCGAGCTGGTTTCCAAACCGAAAATTCTAATCTTTTTAGACGAACCCACATCAGGCTTAGACGGGCAAGCTGCGTTCAATACGGTCAGGTTCTTAAAGAAGCTTGCAAATGCTGGGCAGGCTATTCTTGTTACTATCCATCAGCCTTCTGCTTCCCTGTTTTCTCAGTTTGATACATTGTTATTATTGGCAAAGGTAAGCTGCCAGCTTCGTCTAATTCGTTTTGCTTTTGCTAACTACATCTTTCAAGGGAGGCAAAACCGTGTATTTCGGCGAGATCGGAGATCAGTCAGCTATCATCAAGGATTATTTTGCTCGCCACGGCGCCCCCTGTCCACCCGCAACAAACCCAGCGGAACATATGATTGATGTTGTGTCGGGAGCTTTGGCAAAGGGGCGGGACTGGAATCAAATTTGGTTGGATTCGCCTGAGCACAAGTATGTAGTTTTTCCTGATTGTAATTGTATAGGGCTATGCTAAACTAATTCCCCTCAGATATACCGTAGAGGAACTTGAGCGAATTATCACCGCCGCCGCCGCAGCACCTCCTGGAACCTCGACCGATCACCGCGAATTTGCAACGACTCTCTGGACCCAGATCAGGATTGTCACCCATCGAATGAATGTGTCTCTGTATCGTAACACAGAGTACTGCAACAACAAACTCTCACTCCATATAATCCTAGCCCTATTCGGAGGATTTACATTTTGGAATATCGGCGACAGCGTTGCCGATTTGCGGCTCGGCCTATTCACGGTGTTCAACTTCATCTTTGTCGCTCCTGGAGTTATCAATCAGCTACAGCCGTTGTTCATCGAAAGGCGCGATATCTATGAGACTCGAGAGAAGAAAGCAAAGATGTACTCCTGGGTAGCGTTTACGACAGGCCTGATCGTATCCGAGTTTCCGTACTTGTGCTTTTGTGCCGTGCTCTATTTCGCTTGTTGGTATTACACCATCTGCTGGCCGACCGATTCCAACAAGTCAGGGGCCGTTTTCTTCGTGATCTGGATGTATGAATTCCTCTACACTGGCATGGGACAGTTCATTGCCGCCTACGCTCCAAATGCAGTTTTTGCGTCGCTGGCAAATCCTCTGATTCTGGGCACACTCATTTCCTTCTGTGGTGTTTTGGTACCTTACAGCCAGATCACGCCATTTTGGCGATACTGGCTCTATTACCTTAATCCTTACACCTATGTCGCAGACAGCATACTTACTTTCGGCATGTTTGACATCAAGATCAACTGCAAAGAGTCCGAATTCGGTCTGTTCGACACTCCTGGGAACCAGACATGTGGTCAATACCTTTCCGATTACATGTCACCATCCGGTCAAGGCTCGCGTACTTACCTTCAGAATCCAGAAGCAACAGCGGGCTGTAAGGTCTGTCAATATCGATATGGTAGCGACTTTTTGGCTACTCTTAACATCACCGACTACATCGAAGGGTGGCGGGATGCTGCGATCGTCGTCATATTCGTGCTCAGCTCCTACGGGTTCGTGTATTTGTTGATGAAACTCCGCACGAAGGCTACGAAGACAGCTCAATAGGCTGGTTTTCAGAAGAGCGGGAGAAGCAGGAAAAACCTGTGCAGCCCTATCGGCTTATACGGGGTAATCGATGATGAAATATCACTTCAGCCTCAAGACTGTAGCATGTTGCTCATGGAGGATTTGTTTGTCTTTCTTTTCATAAATTTGGTAATAAGGACATTAATTTGTTACGCACAATACTACTGCCTAGCTAAAGCTTTCCTTTGTATTTCTATAATTAGAATAGATTTCCAGCATCATCGATGATACTCTGATGCTACGTCAGAATCTAATTGGACTCCTCGCTTAAGTGGTTATTGGCTTATCTGCCTGTGCATGTGCTTGATAAACTCATCAAAAATTCGTTGACCTGATCATCGGTAACATCTCCCTAGAGCTTAGCTCCTATTTCTTTCGTCATGTCGAAATCTGTGAAGTTTATTAAGGGAGTAGGCATTTCGAAGATTAGGCTAGGATAGATGCGTTTCGTTGACCAAACGCTACTAATTGACTTCCCTTCATTTATAATAAGAATATTTATCAAGGAATTGAATTGAATATAGGTTTTTGCAATTACGATGCTATTATGGCTAGCACTTATGATGATTACATTATGATGCTTAAAAGATTTGAAGGAAGTCATTAATAAAGAGGCAACACGAAGCTAATATAAAGAAAACCTAAATGAAATACAAGAAAAGAGCAACTAACTTTATATCGAAAGCAAGCAAACCACTGCCATTATGGAAATGAAGAAGCTAGGCTTATAACTTGAAATTAAACATACTTTTCAGACGCTTGCTAGATGTCGCTTACATCAGATCTATTAGCGCAACCAATAAGTCGTCGGATAGATTTGTATTAGGCTTTCTAATAGGTTGATAATACGATTCCGTGCCGTAGAGCAAGCAAGACCTTATGCCTTTCTTATATAGAAGCTTTAACGTAAAGTACTTGATTCGCGGGATTCTATCTACATGGATAATGAGACTTTTCCAAGTGAGGCAATGAAGGCGTTGGACATTACGGACCTGCAAGCTCTAGAAGAGTAAAATCTCAAATGGCAACAATATTAATTTGTCAGATGCAAACAAAAAAGAAGTGAAAAAGAGATTGTTTTTACCGTGCTTGTTTATATAGAGTTTGTTATCCTTAGTCTCATGAGATGAAGCTAAAAGATCCCAATTGCGAAAAGTTCGCGTTAAGCCACTTTAAGCACATTGCGAATTTTGAAATTAACTTATTTTAAGTAATACCTTTTTTGGAACAATAATCTTACTTTCTTTTTCTCAAAACATATAACACCGCAATTATAGCAAATATCGAGATAGATGTCAATACGCCGCTTTTTTTAAACCTTAAGCAAAACACTAAAAATACCTTAATGATCACCCATACAAATGCAACCGCCATCCGCTTTATCAAAAGCTAGATTATTATCATTACTAACGTTTATAAAAAGGCTAGCAAGGAAGATCTAAACGATTTATTTGAAGACTTTAAAGAGATTAAAAATTTACACTTAAACCTGAATCGCAGAACTAGTTATATTAAGGTGTAAATATATACATAAGGCTAGCGGAGGAATTAGCTAATGAAACACGAAATAAGGTTATGCGTTAATTAAATACCTTACTTTAGATAAAGCATATAAGGCGATTAATGATGCGCATAATATCAAGCTATTAGATTAAATAATTGAGGTTAATTTCGCTTTTATACGACTACTACCAAGCAAGGGCAAAAGAAAATAACCACTAGCAAAAGAAAAAGCTAAAAATCGGAATTGCAATCCGAGTGTTAAGGATAAGGTTATTAAGTGAAGGGATAGCGAAGATACTTGCCTTTTTAAAAGTTATAACGCTTGCTTAACCGATGTGTTTAATTTAATAAGCATGTCGGCATGTGAGAGATGGCTTTAATGATATGTTTGCCAGTATTGTCATGGATGGATTAGACTAATATTTCTACAGAGCCACGATCAAAAATGAATTCGCGATTTTTACAAGATACTAACCATCGGCCCTTCGCTTTCTGACTTTGTTAGAGGATGGCCTAGTGTGTATCCCTTCTGCAGATCCCAAATTCGTCCTTTCCTTAATCTACTCGGATTGCATAGCAGATGACTGCTTCAAATTGCTCAACCGCCAGCTTCCCATCGAGAAAACTACTCAGAAGTCTATGGTGCTTTTACTAATATTCTCACTCTTAAATTATCGTTTTTCACATTCTTAGTTATAAGATCTTATATTATATTTATATCCTTTTGTGTTGTTTTGAAAAGTTTTAATGTTAACGACTTCTGCTTTTCAGTCTCATCCTAGATGTCAAATTTGCTAAAAAGGCATGCAAGAATGATATACATCTCTTGATACGCTAGATTAATCTTGAGACACATTTTGGTCCTGCATAAGAATATTAATTGATATTATTTAAGCTTTGGTTTCTTTAAAAAGCGCTTGAATGTGACGGCTTAACGAAGTTCATTGAAATAACTACAATACAAGTAGAAAAAACAAGAAGAAAAAAAGGATTATAAAGAGCTTCAAGCTTAAGTAGGAGGGAGGCGACCGCTAATTAATTATAACCCCCTATTATAATATCACATGATATACGCTTGCACGTGATACGTGCAAATCGCATGTATTATTATATTACCTTCTTTTACGAAGAAGGCTTGTCCTCAAGCTAAGTAAAGAATCGCCTTTGTTTTTTAGCCGTCATCATCGTATTATCTTTTAAGCTTTTATAAGCATCATTTTCTTTTAACTCCCAAGCGGTAATCTATCAATTCAAAAGCTTTAATGATTTAAGTAAGCGCGAGTAAGCGAAATGAAAATTACGAAGTTTGTAAAGGCAAATGCGGAAGTTCGTGGCAAAGTAAAATTCTAAGTCGGGGTTAAGTCCTTTCCAATGAGCTTGGTAATGTAAAATATCGTCTTATTTCAATTAAGCGTCTAAGATATCTTGTACCTCTCATTCCTATTTTATATTTATAACAAGCTCGTTTTGCGATAATTAAATCTATTTAAGTAAAGGGTTATTTGCATATCGGCAAAGCTTATTTGCGGAAAACATTAGGTAAACTTTAATAATGTCAGGTAGGTTTAAGTAATAAAAATATCCTTCTTTAGCTAAGACTTGATATGATTCAACTTACTAGTTGTTAAGTTTCTTCTTCGAGCGGCGTGTCCTCCAGTTTTTTATTATTACCCAAATTATATTATTTATATCTCAATTAATCTCTTGCTAAGATTTATCAGCGTTACGTTACTTCCTAGCTTATTGATTTTGAAGGAACTATTTTGCTTTTGCCTAAATTACTTCATAACGTTTAGCAAAAATGCAAGCGTTGGCCTAATTCAATTTCTCAATTATTATTAGCTTTTTGAAAGGTAATGGAGTATCCTAATTCCAATTAATTTGTGGCTTATACCTATACTTAAACTAATACAACGATATTCCTAATGATTCATGTGGCAAGGTAAGTTAGGCATAATTTATTATTGAAAGAAGTTTGGATTAATTGTTTTGGTAATAGTTAATGAAAAGCCGAAGTCTTTAATCTAAGTATTGATTTATGATTTCGGTTTGGCTATTGATTTGGGCGTGGTAAGCGATAGAAAGCTTTATCTTGATATTAAGGATGCGGCAAAACTCTTTTCAAAATAAAAAAATAAATTGCAAATTTTGATTTAATATAATAAACTTTAATAGGTCGTTGAATCTCTAGCAATTTAAAATAAAGAATTAAGCTAAGTTTTATGTTATGCAAATAAAATAGCAAAGGATGAAGGTTGCTTCCTTAAAAAAGTAGTCCATAATAATGAAAACTGAATCAAAATTAAACTTATCTTTTAGCGCATTCTTAAAGTTTATTATTAAATGCTGCCAAAGCCAATTAAGGATAGGTAAGAAATATAAGTATCCGGATATCTTATTTTGCTAGTGATTTACTTTGTTATAAGTAAAGTAATTGAAAACAAATCTAGCAATATCCTTTAGCATCTTTAGCCAATAGTATTTCATTTATAGCAATCCAAAAATCTTAATCTTTCTTAGATAAGTTATCAATACTTAGTTATATACATATTAAATCAATCAAGCTTGGAAAGAATTCACATCGAGCATCCAAAGTTTTCTTTTATACAAGAGTAATCTATCCTCACATAAGATATATCACAAATTTAGCTTTTGTGATTCCTAGCATTAAGTTATAAAAGCATTATGAGTCTTATTAATGTGAACTAATTTGATGACAAAATTCATTTTATTATTTAGGTTAATTTAAATAAAAGCTAAAATGCAAATATCAAGTAACTATTCTAATTCTTAAAAGATGCAAGAGTCGATTTAATTTGGGTAAATCAAAATATGGGTCTATAACTTGTCCTTGGATTTGACCTAACCTCCAATATCTTGTTCTTGGTAAGATAACGCATTTGCTATTATATTCTAATTTTCCAATTAATATATAATTGTAAAGTAAAAGTTAGATAAGATTTCGAATTATCTTGCTTATTAATTCGTTAACTTTTTAGTAGTTATGAAATACTTTAATGCTTTGTGATTTGAAAAGACTTAAAAGCGTTAATAACTTTTTTGCGAGATTAGTTTCATACGCTAATAAATTAGCAATTTCACAATTGCTAGCATTTCCTTATTATAAATATTATAATTCAATTCCATCAAAGTCATAACCTTAAATAAGAACGCAATTAGGTACTAATATTTTCCATGCTTTTGTAAAAAGATCTTTAAAATAACTTTATTAGATGCGTTAATTTTGATACAAGTTTCCAAAGCAGCGTTATAATGTTTCAAACATGTTAGGGCAAGGACAACTAACTTGAACTTCTTAAAGGCTTTTATATGAGGCGAGGTTATATTAAACAGGATAAATAGCTTAATAAATTTGATAAGGGGCTTGACAATCTTCTTATAATTGGGAATAAATCTTCGATAGAAATTATAAAAGCTTAAGAAAAATTGAATTCCCCTTATTATTAAAGGGGATCTTTAATTACAAACATATTTGATAATTATAAGATTAATCTCAATCTTTTTAATTGTAATGAAAAATCTTAAAAATTTGATTTTCTTAATATAAAACTCGCTTTTGCATATGTTTGCTAAAAGGTTATATTCTTATAAGCGTGCTAATACCTTTTTAATATAAATCTTATATTTTAAAGAATTGTTAGAATACATAATAATGTTGTTTAAATAAGTTATACAAAATATATCTAAGTAATTAAATAGCACGTTATTTCTGTGTTGCTAGAAGGTAGCTAGATTATTAGTAAATTTAAAGGGCATCACCTTGCATTTGTAATTGTTATATCGAGTGCGAAATGTTATATATTTCTTTAAAGCGGGGTTCATGCAAATTTAGTAAAATGCACTTTGAATATTAATTTTGATAAAAACTTTAGCTTGTCTTAGCTATGCAAATAGCTTGTTAATTAGGGAAAGCGAATATTGATCTTTCCAAATAATCTTATTTAACTTCTAATAATTAATGCAAAAACGGAAGCTGCTATTTGCTTTCTTAATAAACAAGGTAAGACATATAAAAGAAGCATAGCTTAATATAATAAACCCCTTATTTAAGTTTTCCTTTAAGTATTTCTTTATAACTTAAAGCTTTACTTTGCTTTGTTGATATAAGGGTTTATAGCCATAATTAATATCCTTCTTTAGCTTAATCTTATGATTTAATCTAAAAACCGAATTTGGGAGATTATTCGCGATGCTTTTAAAAAATGCGCTTGCAAATTCCTAGTATTGTAAAGGGAATTTTTCGCATAAAATGTTTTCATAACTAGGCTTAGCCTTTGAGGATTTTTGGAATTTGGCTTTTTATGCTACCTAATCGATTACTTTATTAATCTTGCTTAACGTAATAGTGAAAAGTTCTAAGCTTTCCTATTTAAGGGCGTAATAAAAATCAAAAGCATTTACTTTCGCGATATTTGTTTTTAGTAATTATTGCTATTTTATAAGATGCTGCCAAGCGGGTACTACATACTTCAAAGGCGATGAAAAGGGTCGATCAAAGGTAAGGGCATGTAATTTTCATTTCATAACCTATAAAGATTTTTGCACCAACGCAGCATGCGTGATCGCAAGAAATTCTTGAATTACTTGTTAGTTCTTTCGGTGCTACTTATTTCAGATGCATTTTACCTAACGATATTTCTTACGCTTTAAGCGTTTTGCTGCAAGATATGCTTTGGTAAAAGGAGAATGTTATTAAGATTTGGCATTAAGTGAGGTAAGATTATAAAGCTTTGCGAGAATCGAAACGCTAGCTTAAGCAAGGGCCACAACAATTTTTTGAAATCTTAAAGCATTCTTCTTATCTATCGCTACTTGTTAAAAAAAAATATCCATTTGATTAGCAACTTAAATGTTATAAGAATTAAAGGGTCAAATAATTTCGCAAGTAATATAAAAAAAGCAAAAAGAAAAAAAAAAATATCTTTATCGTAAGATTATATCAAATAATAATCTTTCACATTAAGCCAGATATTAAAATGCAACATCTAAGTTTGTTTTAAGATAATTTTATAATTTTCGAGGTCGAATATAACAAACGGGATTTATCTTTAAACACAACAATCAATTAGTAAGTTTAGCAAGATCGCATGCGATGCAATATTATTACCCTAGCTATCATAACCTTTTACTTGAATAAATTTAAAAAATAAAGTAAGGGGGATGCTAAATTTCCTAGCAAGGTCTTTAATTAAGGGTGTATCGATAAAGGCAAATTTGCTTACTCCAAAGTTAAATAACGTAGGTAAGATAATTCCAATGCTATTGCAAAATAGGGTATAAGGAATAATAAAACTTTTACCACTTATTAATTAATGCATATCAATCTTTTAAAGATTAATTATCCACCTTAAAAAAAAGTCTTTTTTTAAGATTGCTTATTTTATAACTTATCAAAATCTTTTGCGTCTTTTAAAGCATTTACTTCCGAAAAGAGGTCTTTGCTTAAGAATTGTTTTAATGTTTTTACTTATATAATATTAAAGTTAATAGGGTTACGAGGTTTTAAACAATCTTTAGCGATATATTTTATTTTTCGATAATTGTAGTAGGTGATAGCTTTTGGGGTAGGTAATATTATAAGCAGGAGCTTGGCAAATACAAGGAAAAGTTTGCAATTTAGGGAAAAGAAAATGAGTAAGCCTTTTTAAAAAAACAGAATGATTTGATTGGGAATAGCAGTAGTAGGCTTAGCGATTATAAGTACTTATTATTGTTTTTAAGTGCAATGAACTTTCTTATTTAAGAAGTTTATAGCGGAAATGAAATCTTGAAAGCTATTATTAGGGGTAAACTTATGGATAGCCCGGTTTTTAAGAGATGGATAAAGGGAGTTGTAGAGGCGGGTAGTGAGGTGTTTATTAAAGGGGATGCAAGTATCTTGAATAAGCTTAAAGAACTTTAGGTAATAATTGGAAAATAATTAAAAAGGTTCCATTCAAAGCTGGTTTAAAGAGGTTTCGGCATCTCTTTGCTTAAAAGCGTTATTATAAATCTCGCTCAAATAGCTAATCATCTTTTTAGCATTAGCAAAAAGGTTCATAACTTTTTGTTCGAAATGAGGTAAGAGGTATCCTTAAGCATCACCCTTAATATGGTTATACAAGGCTACGATTTGGAATTTCTTATTAAGATAATAATTAGCATTAACATCTAATTTGCTAAATATTGCTGCAGATTAAGCATATTATTTTGGGTTATCAGCGTTATTAGAAAACTTATTAATGCGAAGCTCCTAAAAGCGTCTCCCATGGCTAAAGTGTTTATTAGATTTGGCGCAATAAATAAGATCATTAGGGGACTCATCTCCACTAAAGCTCTTGTTAAAAGAGCTATTATTAAAGTCGACTTTAAAGGCAATAAAGGCGTAGGCTTAAGTTGTGAGTTAGCTGAGGAGTTTTAAAACTTTTTGCATACTTTGGTTTTGCTTGTTTTAGCACTTGCTAAACTTTTTAAAAGTCTTTTGGAATTTCTTTTAAATATCTATGCATTAGGTTGTTAGCGTTGGGTTTTTGTTATTGCTATTAAAATAATTATTAATTAAAAACATTATGATAATGCAAAAGTTTAGTAAAATAAGGGCATTTCAAGTACGACCTTAGGTTTGTTAATGTAAGAGGATATATATAAAAAAAAATGGCGCATTAAATGTATCTTAGGCATAAGGAAGTCAGGCTTTGTTAATTATCAAGGTAAAAGTGTTAATTGAAGATGTAACCCTTGATATAATTCCTAAGGAACTACGGCGAAACTTATTGAATTTTTCAAAAGAATTAGAAGTACTTATTTAAAAATATCAAGGTTTTATTTGAAAGGAAAAAAGCGCTGCATGCTATAACTGCAACTCAATTACGCTTATCAGATGCTTGAAGAAATAGCATGTACGCTTGAAGGGTTTAAGAGCAAGAAGCTAATAAAGTACAACTCGATTGCATTTATTAAGTACTTAAAGAAATTAGTTAAGATATTAAGATCTTCGCAGATAAGGTTGGTTTTTTTTGATATAACGGTTTAATAGAGTTTATTGAAATAGCTACAATACAAATAAAAAAGATAAAAAGAAAAAGAAAATTGTAAGAAGCTTCGAGTTTAAGTAGAAGGGAAGCGGCCGCTAGTCGGCTACAACCCCCTGTTACAACACCACGTGATATGCGCTCGCACGTGATATGCGCAAGTCGCATGTGCTATCATATTGAATCGGAATTTACCCAGGCATAAATAAATATTAGAAAGCTATAAAAAAAGCACCGAAGTTATAAAAGTGCAAGTATTAATAAGAATTTTATAAGCAATGCTTATATTGCGATTTGTATAAAATAAATCTTTGTTAAGTGTTACATGTTATTGCCAAAATAAAATGGCAAGATGTAAGCGAAGACTTTCTTGAATAACAACGCTAAAATATAATAAGGTTTTAACTTAAGCAAATGCTAAAAAATATCTTATAGGAATTGCAATCTTTAATTCGGCTCGTAGTTTTTGCAGCTTATTAAGGTTCGCAAGGAGGTGATATGTGATAGTAAAAAGAGTATTGGCGAAGCTATTTATATTTGCCGATAACAAAATGGCTATCTCTTTTGTTAATCGTTTAGAGGCCTGTTCTAATCCCGGAAAATTGCTTTAAAGGAGATTATAAAATATAATTGTTTTTTTAGAAAGCGCTGCAATAAATTTAATTCGATTGATCCTTTTTATTACAACCTATAACATGATTAGCACAGTGGTATAAAGAATTATAATAAAAATAAACTCTAATCACGTTGATAAATAAAAAAACCGTTGATATCACTTTTTTGATAATAGAAAGTAGAAGTCTTTTGAATAAATAACCAACCTATGAAAAGTAAGTTTCAAAGTGCTAATTTATCATTATTTGATAATATGAATTAAAATAAGGTTAGTTAAGGTTTGATTTGTTAAAACAGATAAAGCCTTATCCAAAGGCATAATCAGCAATAAGATTATACGTAGCAGCGCGATATAAAAAGTTCAAATTGATTGGCATATTTGCTTTGCGGTATTTATTTAGCCTTTAGAAGATTTGGTCAAGTATCTTGTAAATCATTAGCTTGAGGTAGCGGATCTTTGCCATTAGAAACAATGAATTAAGAATTGCTTAACGATTCTTATGAAAATTATAATCTCGTGTTTCAATAGCTGTTAACGTCATGCTTAATCCATTTAATATCAATTAGCCTTTTTTACGCCTTTTTCCCGATCTAATAAATAATTAGTTTATAAATTCCGAATCATTCATATAAATCTTAGCAAGGCTTATCCTAATAATAGGACTTATAAATAAATTAACTGCGATTCATTAATTTGATTTAAGTAGATTTATCAAATTGTTTATGCATCTCTTTAATTTCCTAAATGTATTATTCATTACAAACCGTGTTATAATAAAAAGCATAAAAGTTTAATGCAGCTAATAAGATTCAGGTCCAATTCAGGAAGAACAAGGGAAAGGTATAAGGAATTAGGAATTGGGGTTCAGATAAGTTAAATCTAATAAGAGAAACAAATTGATTATTATTTGACATATCAATAAGTTTCCGTCCTAAGACATGGGATAAAGGATTCAAATATAAATGATAAGCAACTTTTTATACATAATATATTATAAAAAAGCTAATAGCATACGCAACGTTTCTTCATTTTAGCAAAAATGTAATTTGGAAGATACTAATATCATTTTATAAAAACATTACTTATTTATTAAGAAGATTCAAGCAAATATAATGCTTAAATGGTATTTACAACGCAAGATGATATCAACTTAAGTCAAATTTAAAAGCTAAGCGAAGTATAAGTAATATAGCAATTTCATGTAAGCGCTAGCAAATTGCTCGACTTTTATGTAGGATTTAAATTACCTATAATATATATAAGTATACCAAAGTAGCATAGCTACAACAAGCTGCAATCTTGTAAACAAGTCTAACAATTGGCTGCCAATTCTTATGCGAACCTGCAATTAATCTGCCTTACGATGCTGATGGGACTAGTGGTGGATGAGGTCGCTTTTCTTGCGGCGGTTAAGCACGTTCTGTGGCCTGCTCATAGAATAGCGCGTCTGACTCTTAGCAAACAGACAAGCAAGACTTAGATTAGACCCACCATGTAGATCAGGGCGTACGACTCCACATCACTGTGCTTATTTCATATTCCAGGATCATCAACGGAAGATATCATGTGTAAGATAAGGAATGCAAAATCAAAGCCATCATATTCGCACAAATCCCCAGTGTTTATAAAGGTACTCGAAAGATTCGTAAGTATAATCGATAGTCCGTCGCTTAATGGTATGTTTGCCAGAAGCATATGGATGGGCTAGACTAACATTTCTGCAGAGCCAAGAGATCAAAAATGAACTCTCGATTCCTACAAAATGTCAATTGAGTCGTGATTATATGCCGTGGAGAGAAATCGGGGGCAAGTGGTCACCCATAATGGTGCAACTCGGTCTGGATCAAGGCTCGATGCTCGAATGCTTCACGTTAAAGAAACAAAAGTCGATTAGAAGATACACTGCTTTTCACTATTAGACATACTGAGTCAAATTTATAGTGGTCTGTAGGTGATATATCAACGCAGCGACAATACATTCTTTCGTGGTAAGAAACTCGGATGTCCAATCTTGCCCTTCTCCATTACAGGACTGCCGTCGCGTATGTCCAGAGGACGTTTGACCAAGCAATGACAGAGCAGTCACGGGTAATATGCCATCCCACGTTGATATTGATGATTCAGGCCCACAATCAATCGCAGAAAGTTTTTTGAAGGTAATAATGGCATCCTCTGAAGAGTGCATGTGATAGACCCATCGACGACTCTCAAATAAACATCTCGACAGCTCTAAATCGACCATGATCCCATATACTGATACCTCTAGTATCTCCGTGAGCTGGGCAGAATTAATGTTGAATGATTCTTTTCATATATTCTAGCAGTCGCGAAAGTTTGCGAAAATAAAACAAAATGTTTTATAAATCCTTTGGAACATAACTAAGGACAAGTTATAGCTACTTTTTGTTGATTGCCGGTTTTGTTATGATAGCATATATTTAAGCGTAGATTTTCTTAAAAGTTTTCTTTGCTTGATCGCTTTAAAAACTCATTATGTTTTTTCAGATTTTGTAAACGAAGTTTGAGCACGCCATTTGCATCTTTCATTTATTTGTGTTACCTTTGCCGATAATATTCGTCTAGCATTAAAAGATTGCGCTCTTTTGGCCACAACCGGTACAAAGTTTAAGTTTTTGTTTAGTAATTTATTAGAGTCAAACTAGATTGCCGGATGCCACACGTCGTTAGGTAAAGGATAATAGCTGAGGCCTTATGTGATTAGTCCTAAAAAGCAATCATAGAATTCTAGCCTTAAATAATCAAATAACTCTAGTACTTTCCGCTCCTGCAATCTGGATATCCTAAGGCCCAATCATAAGATTTCACCTTGAGATTAATTCCAATATCTCGAACAAAACCTGAGACTTATGAATATGCAAATATCTAAGCATCAAACGGTATTTAAGAGCATTTGGCCGAGTTCTCTTCGTATAGGCGATAAACTTATTCCCCCAAATCCCCTTTCAAGCGCGCTGAAGTCGAGTTTCTCGTTTTCAATGCCGGCGAAGTCAGTCCTTGGCTCCTCTCTAGCAGGGATCTCATCATTGCTATTCTACCTGCTTTCTCTTCTAGCGAGAATATCTGCTGGTAGCGGTGCCAGTGTTGCCAATCTCATGTTGGGTTGCTGCCAGTCCCGCAGCATCATGAGAGCTTTGGATGTGAATATTTGGAGCATCATCGGTTGTTCTGGCGACTTTAGCATGCATAACAAATCATCACAAGCTGATGTTCCCGGCATTCGAGTCAGTGACTCGAGGGACACGCGTAGAGACGTATCCAGATCGTCGATAGTTCTCTCTTGGTGCAATACCTGCAGCAACATCATGATCGCCGTGTCTGGCGTTTTGACTGGTAAAATCATCTCCGTAGGATTTTCTAGAGCATCTTCTTTGCCATCTGTGGTCCGCGGAATGAAGGCGTCGACAGCTGCTCTGACCATTGGCTCCAGCAGTTTTCATCCTTCGGCAATGATTGCTGACGTGTGCGGTCGCAGAGTGGCGAAGGTGTTGTGGAAGCCGTTCAGATAGCTGAGCTTGTGCTTGCCAGGGAGGTAGGTATGGGATTGAAGG
>JAFJYH010000316.1:0-53527 GCA_017365405.1 Cadophora malorum | reverse complement strand
CCCCCTAAACACACCCCCCTCCCGTCCAAACAGCTCCCTCGGACTTCCAAACTCCTCCACCTTCCCCTCCCCCATAACAAGAATCTTATCGAAATCCGCAATCGTGCTCAGCCGATGCGCAATAACAATCAACGTCGAATCCCCAAACTCTTCCCGGATACTCCGCTGGATCAACGCATCGGTCGCCATGTCAACCGCGGACGTCGCTTCATCGAGGACCATGATCTTGGGACGGGAGACGATGGCGCGAGCGAGGCAGAGGAGTTGGCGCTGGCCTTGGGAGAGGTTCAGTCCGCCTTCGGAGATAGGAGAGGAGAGGGATGTGAAGGGATTCTTGTTGAGGTTGATGTTAGGATTCGGGGATTGTGCGCCTGTTGCGAGAGGTGTAGATGTGCCGGTCGTGATGATAGAATGGGAAATCGATTCCGCTTCTTCGGCAGACACAAGGTGGACTCTTTGTAGAGCGTCGCGTAGCTCGATATCTTCGTGCTCGTCGAAAGCATCGAGGTTGCTGCGGACGGTGCCGCTGAATAATACGGGATCTTGCGGGATGATGGCGAGTCGGGAGCGTAGAGCGTGGAGTTTGATTTTGGAGATGTCGAGACCGTCAATGTGAATTGAACCTTCGCGCGCCTCGAGGAACCGGAACAGTGCGAGTGTGAGTGAGGATTTGCCTGCTCCTGTGCGGCCGACTACGCCGATGCGCTCGTTGCGTTCGACGGAGAATGTGAGGCCTTTCAGGACAGGAGGGAGATCTGGCGCGTACCCGACGACGAGATCGTTGACTTCGAGCCTACCTTCACTTGGCCAGGCAGCGGGTGGGTCGGCGCCGTCAAGGGATTCTGTGGGGAGATTGCTGTATTCAATAATACGTTCTGCGGCGTTCATGTCGAGCTCGAGGTTTGTGTAATGTCTGATGGTCCAGATAACGACCTGTCCATACTCGAGAGCAAAACTGAGGGCGAATCCTGCAAGCGAAGCATCGATACCTCCAATCAACAGAATCATGATTGCCACAAATGTAGCGAACAATCCTCCGACAGCGGACATTCTCCACCCCATCCATCTGTTGAAAGCCCAGAGATGCCAGAAGGAAGTCGAGTGGTCATCGATCTTGCGGAACATGCGAGCGATGTAGACATCACATTTATCGAATGCTCGAATGGTGCCTACTCCTGTGAGAGCACTTCCGAATTGTTCGAAGACGGGGGACTTGGCATTTGATTCCAATCGTTTGACTTCGCGTGCTCCGGACAGGTAGATGCGTGCGATTTGAATGCAGATTGCGAGAAGCGTCACGGAAAGCAGAATCACGTAGGGAGATACAAAGATTCTGAGAATGTCAGACAGAAAAAGAAGAGGTAGCGGGAGACTTACCCAGCGACGATGACACCGATCAAGCGGAAGAGATTGTTTGCTCCGAAACCAATATCATTGGCCAAGCGGGAGTCGACAACATTGAAATCCGCAGTGAAGCGGTTCAAAATTCTTCCTAGTGGTACTGTATCCATCCATCGCAGTGGGGTTCGTAGGATCGTAAAGCTAAGACTGTCGAACATGCGACGAGATGCTCGGATGGAACCTGTGAAAATGAAATAATACCTGAAGAGCCCGACGATGATGGATGCGATGGAGAAAGCAACATAGATGCCGAGGTAGAACTTCAAATTGGCGGAGTGTGCATCAGTGGTGCTGAGAGTGCTGTTGAGTTGATGGGGCGAGAGATCGTGGACTTGGTATGAGTACGTGAACGAGTGAACTATACTGGTATGCCTCTTTTCATTGCTCCCGGTCCACAATCGAATCCACCAAGCACGTCCAGTGACGATGATCTGGAGGAGGGAAAATGCTAATAGTGCGATGGACCAGAACGGCAGTCCGCCGCTGAACTTCATGTAATCCAGGTAGATCCTCGTCTTAACCCGACCTTGTTCTCGAAGCTCGTCTTCAACGAATTTCTTCGGTGCTGCCTTCGAATCAACCTTCTTCAAAGCCTCTCCAATATCAGTAGCATCTCCATTCGAGGATTCTGCAGAGTTGACTGCAGTTGGATCTTCATCCTCGACGATCTCCGACTCGGTCTCCTCATTGCTGATGATTTCCTGCAGCTTCCCATCATTCTCGAGTTCTGACACCAGCCCCGCTTGAGCGATCGTGCCGTCACCAAGTTCTACGATATACTTGGTCTTCGATGCACAGAGTGCAACGTGATGAGTGACGAGAATTCTAGTACGACCGACTCCCAACTCGCCTGTCAGACCCTTCTCGAATATGAACCTGCCAACATGTGCATCGACGGCACTGAAAATGTCGTCTAGAACCAGTATTCCGGCTCGAGAATACAGTGCACGCGCGAAAGTAACTCTCCATCTTTGTCCTCCGCTCAAATTAATACCGTTTGCGCCAATCTCCGTAGCTTCGCCATCGGTCAACATTTCCAGGTCCTTCTTCAAAGCACACACTTCGATGACTTTCTTATATCTGTACTCATCGTATGGTAGGCCGAACAGGATGTTGTCCTTGATGCTGGCATTTTCGATCCATGGGATCTGTGCGACAAAAGCGACGGCAGATGGGATGATCCAGTTGTCCTTGTTAGCCAAGTGGTCGTGGCGATCTCTCGTCTGAGGTGGTTGCGGGACATTGATCTTGCCGCCAAGCAAATCGACCTCTCCCAGTATCGCGGCCAGAAGAAGAGATTTCCCCGTCCCAGTCTTTCCACTCACAACACTGAGTTCCTTTTCTGGGAACGAGATGTTGATATTTCGCAACACATATCGCAAATCGTCGTCTTCCTTAGCCTCATCTGACGGCCATGCGATGGAGGCGTCTTCGAAGGAGATTTTTGGGGCATGATTGGTGTTCTTAGATATTTCTGGAGCTGCCAGGTATTTCTCAATTCGTTCGACGGAGATGAAAGCATCGATCAGATCTGTTGTCAGCTCCGGGATGACTGCAAGAGTGACCTCCAAACTGGCAAATACACCGATGGCAGTGAAAGCAACCGAAGGAGTCAGCTCTCCGTACTTCCAGGCATAAACGGCGAGGGAAGTTGCAGCAAGAGCAATTGGACTAGATATCCAACAGAAAAGCAAGAAGGTATCGGATACGAAAACATTCCATTGCTCATCCAACTCCTTCCTCCGCACCTTTCCAATCTTCTCGTGCCAGTTGGCTTCCAAGGCAGAAAACTTGATCTGTCGGATTCCCTGCAGCGCTTCCGTCACAACCCCCATCTTCGTATCCCTGACCTTCATGAGTCGATCCTGAGCAGCCGCGTATCGTTTACTGAAGAAGATATTGAGAGGAATCGTGAGTGACATGGCGAGGAACCCACACAGCAAAGCTTGCCAGCCGATGATGCTCAGCAGGAACGCGAAAGACACAATCAGCTTGAACAGACTGCCTGGGAAGTAATTGTTGAAAGAGCAGAAATCAGAAACACGCTTGGCATCTACACCAATCAGATTGACCGTGTTCTGCTTTCCCTTCGGATCGGCGTCCTCTTCATCGAGCTCTGGCTTGTCCCCTGCAATCGCGTCTGCGGATGCATCTGCCATGTCTGGTCCAGCTGGAACATCTTTCTTGGCGGATTTTGAAGCACCTTTGACATCCTTGCGTCTCATAGCTTTCTGGAAAATCAGAGCTGCTAGCTGAGCTCTTATTGGAATGGCAACTTCGGACCAGGAAATCCAGAATAGCCACGATTCGATCCATGCTGCTCCGATTGTCGCGATTGTTAAAGTCACTACCCAAATCCATGCCTCAAAGCTGACTGCATCTCCAGGCAACCTCTTCTCTAAGATCTTTAGAATGTGGTATGTCACGAACTGCGGTGCGAAATTTCCAAATGCCTGGAGAAGGGTCAAGAACCACTGGATGACGAACGACCATTTGTGCGCCAGGAAAATCTCAACCCACAGCTTTTTCTCGTGAGATGTAGCCGCCCATGCTTCACTGAGATCCCGTGAACGAGTGTACTGATCCATTTTGGGCAGATCCTCAAGCTCCAGCCGATTCTTCTTCCTCGAAAGAACCAACAGATGTTCCACCCATGAGAAGGTGTACTTCCCGAGAGCAGAAACCGTATACATGCCATCGACCGGAACTCCATCATGGAAAACTTCTGGTCGTCGTGGTAACGAAATGCTGAATACTGCAACTAGAAGGATGAGACCAAGTTGAGCGATTCGCAGACCAATTTGCTCTGTTGTCCCGAAGCTCTCACCAAATGGAGTCTGGCGTGCAATGAGTCCATCTTGGAACAAAAGTACAGCTAGCAGGAAAATCGAGGAAATTGCAGAATAGACTCCTAAGCTGTAACTTTTCAGACAATCTCGAATAAGAATTATACTGATTGCTTGAATCGCGATGAGAGACTAAAAGTAGCAGACGTCAGCACTTGCAAAAATAAAGAAATCACGTGTAGCTCTACCCATTGCGCGACATTCAGCCAATTCTCCACGAACATCCAATCCCATCCTTTTATCGACGCCAAAACAGCAAGAGCAATCGATGACCCTAATCCAGCAATCGTGAAGATGCCAAGAAATGTTTTGGGGATTTTCGCGGAATACTCCTGTACGGATTTCTCGGTGGCGACTCCATCTTTGTCCGAGTAGATCTCTGATATCGACTTCGGGCTTCGTAAGTGGGATGCGATGTTCAGGATTGAGGGTACGGTGAGCAGAGCGACCAGAGCGAGACTGGTGGATCCGGCGGCAAGTGATGTCGATATGTTCTCGAGCATCTTGATTTGTCCTATGATGTTGGTAAAATTTAAGGAATGACGAGCATGCTTGATTAGAAGAGAGTTCAAGCTTTAATGGTTGGTCTGGCCCTAGAAAAGTCACGGAATAGACTTTTGCTGCGGGAGGCGAGGTTTGGAGTTTCCAGAATAATGAATCAGAAAATGATGACTTGATTGTTGTCAGACGGTACAACTTTCTTGCGTTCTCTTGGTTTGCCGGAAATTAGTTTGGTTTTGTGTAGCCCCGGGTGCGGTTGGAGATGGTGTAGTTTGAGAATACGCTGCAGTGGTGTTGACTCACCGGCGAGCGAACGACAAGAAAAGCCGCGCTGTTTTAGGACAATCCGGTGATATATGCAGGTGGCCGTCGTACAGATCTTGGAAGAGACAGCGGAACAAGACAACCTAAAGAGCTTCGCTACTCATGAAGTGGTGGGGAGAGAGGGACATTTTGAATGGCTACAGGAGGAAATGGACTAAGCGAAAGAAGAAGGTGAAGTGCCTTAGACGGGCAGTAAACTGCACTCCACTGAGTCCACTATCAGTTGACAAAAGTCCTCTGGGGGCGAGAGAAAAACGGGATTTCTTTCATGGTGGATACAGGCGAGGAGAAATACTGACGAACAGGAAGCTGCTCCGTCGGTCTGTGGCTGCACACCGAGATGTGGAATCTGGGGCAGCAGTGCGCACTGCATGAAGTGTGAACGCGGCCCACCATCCCACCGAGATATCAAAAGGGCTGTGAAGTCAAGAATGGGGGTCTTAACCAGCAGTTGATGGAGAGACTGGACTCCCAATTGGTTGGAAATAGTCCGAGAAGTACCTGTACAGAGCCAGGGGCATGCGCAGGCAAACACAGAATGCCTCGTTAGAATGATGCATGTTTGTGATGCCAGCTGCATCCAGGACTGACTGCTGGGTTTTGGAGCGGTGAGGGTTTTGGTGTGCTGGACCGTGGATATACGGACACGGAGCTAGGAATTGATAGCGTTGGAGTGGTTGTGATGGCAAGGAACCCCACCATGGTTGGCATCAGTCAGTGTGTTGGACTGCTTACAGAGCAGACTGAGGTATTGCTCATAGCGAGCAGTATTTCAGGCAGCCCTCCGGCATAAGCAGAAGACTCTTGTAAAACGGCACCGGTGATGGGGAATAAGAGTAAGCAAATACTTCGTGTCTCGAGAGCTGACATAAAGCCCTCCCAGTAAGTTCAATCTCTTGGCTGTCGAAGAACATTAATAACCTCAAATCATCACCAAAAGCCCAATGCAACCACAAGCCTGCTGACCTACGAACGGGAAGACCTAGCTTGACCGTCGTCCTGTAGTTGTTCCTAGTTCGTGAATGAATGATAAGACTTATGCGTTCCCACTGCTCTGCATACGGATGCAAAAGGTTGAAGACCCGCCAGTCTGGGTCTCAAAGCTGCATCACCGCGGCCAACGGACCATGGATACGGTGCATACGAAGCACCACAACTGAAACGGACACCGCTGAGAAGATTGGAATGTTGGTAGGTATAGTTGTCGGGGATTAGATATGCTATGGCTGGAAATGTAATGAGTTCCTGACGTTGGGAAGGATATCATGGACCAGGTGGGTTGGTAGGGGCTAGAGCAGTAGTACTCCTCGAAACCCGACTGTGGATGGGATTGCACACCGCAGAATCTAAGTGTATCTCTAGGGGAGGCTGCTGTATAAGTACATAAAGAAGCGGTGTTTGAGAGAGACGTTGGCTTGATATTAAGGTTTGGGACGGTGAGGGTTGTGCATGGGGTTCATCCTCTGGGCGGCGAAGGGGTTATACGGAGTAGGATTACTTGAGAGGTCGGGGAGAATGTATCTAGTCTGAGAAGACCAGTATTATTTGAAGGGATCAAAGATGATGGATACCAATGTTAAACATCAAGGTAAGAATTGGAAGCCTTGTTTACAGGTCTTTTCCTTAGCAGGAGTGCATTTGATACTAACCAAATGTCGTTGAATTGAGAGTCGCTTGGGACCAGGGAATGTAAATAGTGGATGATAACCTTCAGAGCGCCCAGAAAAAAGCCAGGGAAAAAGGCATGTTGTGTGGGCAAGAAACTGGAAAACATGTGAAAGTGACTTTGCTAAACATTTGTTATTTTGTTCGAAACGAAGCTCGGAGAATAAGTCATTAAGATAATGAAGCTGCTCACTCTCTTCACGATGAGAGGTCCCCGCAATGCTAGCCAAGTCTCGAGACTTCAACTGTAACTGCTGACCATTGTGGAAGTCGTTACTAAGGATTCTATTGAAGAGAAGTTTGAAAGAAATACGAATATAAAGGTTCAGAATCAAGTGATACACGAGAATCAATATATTTGAAAATTCTCTAAGCTCATTCATTGTCCGACATTCGCATGCTGATTCCATCCCGCCGGAAGCGTTTGAGGACGCGAAAAAGGAACGCTATTGGTGGGACGCGACAGAGCTGAGCTGAGCCTGGAACTGCCCGTTGCTGCACCTCCACCAAGACAAGACGAGGCACGACACCTCCTCAATTCTCAATCAACCTCAACTCCAAACCTGCCTCCCGAAATCTCTTACCCTCGACTCATCCCTCCTCCGATACGACAAACAGTATACACTGCACTGTCTCCATTCACGCGTATTACGGCCTGTCAATCGATTCTACAAACACGATCACTAGGCCAGACTTCGATTGTCGATATCACAGCTACCCCAAGCTCCAAACAGGCCCTCTGACCACTCGGCATCCCTTTCAAACCCACGGCACGCGACTACCTCCTTCCACATCTACGAGACCTGGCGAGCTCCCTCACACACAAAGACTTCCTTCGATCGCACCAACAGAAGGTCTCGCGTTGCCTGGAGAGATACAGCCTTGCTGCCGCCGGATAACCTCGACGGCAGCTCACAGAGCTCCCAATCACAACAAGCATGAAGGCATCACCGATAATCGTCAACTGGCACGCCGAGAATGCCCCCATATACTCTGCAGACTTCCAGCCTCATGGTAAAGGGCGATTGGCAACCGGCGGAGGAGACAATAATGTTCGGGTAGGTGGAAGATGATGCGGATAAGCTTCCCTTTACTGACTGCAGATAGCTTTGGAGATTGGACTCAGAAGGAGAGGATAGGAAGGTGGAATATCTCTGTACAATGGCAAAGCACTCGCAGACAGTCAATGTTGTACGATGGGCTCCTCGAGGTAGGCAATTCGTCCAGGAACCTGCCAGCTACCACCTACTGACACCCACCAGGGGATGTTCTAGCTTCAGCAGGCGACGATGGGAATGTTATCACTTGGGTTCTGGATACAAAAAATGCAAAGCCAAGATTTGGAGAGGAAGGAATTGAGGACAAGGAGACCTGGAGGACGAAACATATGTGCCGGTCTTCTGGACACGAGATATACGACTTGGCATGGTCACCAGATGGCATCTACTTCATCACGGGAAGCATGGACAACGTTGCAAGGATATACAATGCTCAAACCGGACAGCTGATACGCCAGATAGCTGAACATCAACATTACGTTCAAGGCGTAGCCTGGGATCCACTCAACGAATATATTGCAACCCAATCCTCCGATCGATCCGTACACATCTACACATTGAAGACAAAGGAGGGTCTCTATACGCTGGACAATCGGGATGAGGAGCCAAGGAAGATTGGAACAAACATGAAGATGGATTTGCCAGGTCGAAGGATCTCGTCACATAGCCCGGCTCCTCCCAGCATGGATTTGCGAGCACAACTAGCTGCAGAGATTGGAAATATTGGATCTCCCGTACCTTCTTGTCCAGGAACTCCAACTTCTCTGGCTCTGCCAATGAACCCACCAAGCACAATCAGCCACAGCCGAAGATCTTCTTTTGGTGCTGCTTCCCCGGCAATGTCCATGCGCAGATCTGCTTCACCAGCTCCTTCGTTACCACTCCCCGCCGTCATGCCAATGGAAGCCTCACCGAAACCATACAGCATGGGACTGGGAGTGAAGAATGCACACATCTATTCGAATGATACTCTGAAGTCTTTCTTTCGCAGATTGACCTTCACTCCGGATGGAAGTCTTCTCTTTACGCCTGCCGGACAATACCAATCTCAATTGAAGGGCTTAGAGGAGACAGCCAAGACCATGTACGAGGTCATCAATACGGTGTACATCTACACGAGAGGGGGAATCAACAAGCCGCCTATTGCACATCTACCAGGTCACAAGAAGCCTTCCGTGGTGGTGAAGTGCTCTCCAGTATACTACACAAGCCGCAAAGCCTCTCCGCCTACCAAACATATCACAATCGATACCTCCTCGGAAGATACGATGTCTGCTCTTCCAGAACCCGCCGTCCAATCCATCATGGAGCCTCCACCTTTTCTGCCACAAACTGACCCCTCTGGACCAACGTCTTCGCCGAAGCCCAAGCCTTTGGAAGTAGACACAAATTCGAGTGCCACTACTGGTCCAACGATGGCATTCTCACTTCCATACAGGATGATCTACGCTGTGGCTACGGAAGACTCTGTACTGATGTATGATACCCAACAGCAAACTCCGCTGTGTATAGTGAGCAACCTCCACTGTGCCACATTCACGGATCTGACTTGGTAAGTCATCCACCCTTGCTATTGTCGTGCCAAGCTCATGTTCTAGGTCCAACGATGGTTTGACCCTCCTGATGACCTCTTCTGATGGTTTCTGTTCCACTCTTACTTTTGCGCCTGGTGAGCTTGGAGATAAGTATGTGGGCGATGTGCCAACGGCAAAACATCCATCCATGACAGCAGTTTCATCTTCCCAAAATACGCCAATGGCAACACCTACCTCGATTGCTCCACCATCACCATTCCCACACAGCCACCACCGCACATCTTCCACTGGCCTGGCTGCTCCTTCTCCTCCCCCAGGTCCTACCATCCGTCCGTCTTCGCCAACCCGATCCAACTCTACATCATCAATTGCTACCCAGTCATCTTACGCTCCTGGATCAATAATCAGCAATCCAACTCTCGTTGGAAGCAGCATTCCCAGCGTCACCGCTGGCGGGGTTGGCTTTGTTAGCGGTATCCCGATGTCGACTCCTCCACAAACACCTGGCAGCACTTCTGGGAGCGTGAGTGGAGTCAAGCGAGATGCTAGTGAGAATGAAAGAGAGGATGGAAGTCAAGATAAGAAGAGAAGACGTATCGCCCCAACGCCGGTTAGTGAGGAGAAACCAACGGCTGGGCCTGCTTGATTTGATTGCCCTGGAGTTTGGGGTGGGAAAATAATTATGTGGTCGGCATTAGCAATGGAGTCTGGTTGCTTGGACTGGGGGTACCTGCTATGCTTGTACCTCAATAGCTCTTGGAAGAGCTCTGGATAGGGAATCTGGCTTGGTGTGTAGAACGAGCTGACAGATGTGTCAGGCCTTCTGGCTGTGGTAGAAGGAAATATAACATTGTACCTGACAGCCCCCTGTCGCGGTTTCTTTGAATTTGACCCAATAACTTGTGCCTGGCGGCGATATCGTAGGACAAGGTTTCGATTCGAGCAAGAGTAGTATCGCTATTATTCTGCTTGGCGTTAATCGATTGATCTTACTGTTCACCCTCAGCGATTTGTCTTTAACAATCTTGGAAATTTTCACGCTCACCACATCAGGTTCACCGTCAGAGGATCGATACATCCGAAGTCTATGGTAGTCGTCGTATTCAGGAAGAAGCTACAGAACCAAGTACTTAATACCAAGTATCGACAAATCATCTGAACCTCATCGAGATCAGACAATGTGTTGACTTCAAGTCTTCAATGTCAGAAGTTCCATTTCCACATTTTCATTCTGTGATCTACGTGCTACCAATACCATCATCTTCTTTTGACGTTCGGGATCGCCGCTCGAGTGACGATCAGCAGCACCCCGCACCAAATACCCCGCGATGCAATGTTACGCCCTCTCTCATTTACCCACCATCAGTATGGCAGCATTACAACACAAAGCTTAACTTAGTAGTTAAGCGTCGGTCTTTCTCTATACGAGGGATCTGCAAGGTACAGATGAGAGCTTAATAAACCCCCGCTTCATCCGAGGACTTTCTTCTCCCTCGATTTCACCTTGTGGGACAGAAAACAAGCTCCACGATGGTTATAATGAGCTTCTTCCTGGCTTTGGCCAGTTGCTGTCAATATTTTGCTTTTGCTTCTGGGAGATCAACATCAGCTATTGCTGTTCCTAACTCACCGCCCTCAAATTCCAGTCTGCCCATTATGGAAGCTTTCATCAGCTACTCCATCGAGTTTGTCTTCTTCCCAGACTTCGCAGGTACGTCTACTAATCCCTCCGCCACATTCCCATACTCACATATGCAGGAAACCCCACCTCACCAAACACATTCTCAAATAACCTCCTCAACAACATCGGCAACCTCACAGGCACCAAACCTTACATCCGCGTCGGAGGCAACACCCAAGACTACGTCCTCTACAACGCCTCCCTCCGCACCGCCGTCAACGGCACTTACGACAACTCCCGCTCTCCCGACTATCCCACAACCATCTTCATAGGCCCCTCCTTCTTCGATTCCTATAACACATTCCCCGACACCAAATACATCCATGGTTTCAACCTCGGCTTAGGAGGTAACAATTCCGCCGGCTGGCAAACCCTCCTCGATACCGTACCGCTGGCTTGCAAGGCTCTTGGCGGGGATAAGCTCCTCTGGTGGGAATACGGTAATGAACCGGATTTGTACTCCACTTCTGCTCAAGGGCCGGTCAGACCGTCAAAATGGAATGAAAGTCAGTACATAGAGCAGTGGCTCAATGGAACGAGGGCAATTAAGAGTCAGCTGAAGAAGTATTGTCCGGAGATGTTGGAGGCGGACAGGTATGGGTATCTGGCGCCGAGTTTTGCGGGGACCAATAATAGGTTGAAGCCTGTGACTACTTGGAGGGATGGGTTGAATGCTGATGAGGACGTGAAGATCTTCTCGTCGCATAAGTAAGTATTCATAAGTTATCTTCCCAACATTGTATCTTACATGGTAAGATCATCAGAAATCAAAGCTAACACACCACTCAAAGCTACATCAGCGGCGCCACTCAACCCGGTGTAACCCTTCAAAACACCCTCCTCAACCACACCAAAACCCGGCTCTCAATATCCTCCCAAATCGCCACACTTACCAACCTCTCCCTGCAAGGCCTACCACAATCCATCCCATTCACCCTAGGCGAAACCAACTCCCTCTACAACCAAGGCAAACCTGGCCTCTCCAACTCCTTCGGCGCCGCCCTCTGGAACCTAGACTTCAACCTGTACTGCGCGGCCGTCGGTATCAGACGCGTGCATATGCATATGGGTACGGATTATAGGTATGCGGCGTGGCAGCCTTTGCAGACGAATAAGACGAGTTTGGGGACTAAGCCGCCGTATTATGGCCAGCTTGCTGCGGCGGCGGTTATTGGGGATGTGAGAAAGAACAGGGGGGAAGTGAGGATTGTGCATTTGCCGTTAGAGGGGGAGATGGAGGCGGCGTATGCGGCGTTTGTTGGGGGGAGGTTGGAGAAGATTACTGTTATCAATTTGAGGGCGTATAACCACACTGTCAATGGAACTAGCTCGGTGCTTAATGAGGAAGAGAGACCGAGCGAGACGTATAGATTTAAGGTTCCCATGTATTGTGGGGGGAAAGTGGGTGTCAAGAGATTGTGCGCAAATGGGAGTGACGCTATTTCGGGTGTCACTTGGAATGGATGGAGTTATAACTGGGAGTTGGATGAGGGGAGACCGGTTAGATTGAGCAACGTTACGGTTGGGGAGGTGGCGAGAGTAGAAAGAGGGGTGGTGAGTGTGGATGTGGCGGACTCGAGTGCGGCTGTGCTGGAGTTTGGTGGACGTTGAGGGTCGTTGAAGCAAACTTTTGATGGTGTGAAATGGGTGGTACGACGAGTTGAGAATTCTTTGACCCAATAAAGTTTACCCTTTTCGCTTTTCAAGCCTCAATCAATGCGGATGTATTGCGATGATTGAGAGCTTGGCGCGCTGGCAGTCAGCTCCCCAGAAACCTTTTCACAACTCCCCTTCACTCGGGTTCAGATTGGATCAAGAACAGACTTCTATACATATTCGATCTTTATTCTTGAGCAACTCATTTAATTGTTTTCAAGCACCTTCTATTTGATTCTCCTCGACGGACTCGGGTTTGAAAGCTTTGTTTACACAGCTGCTGACACTCGCTTAAGCGTCCGCCACTTCGCCCTCAGCTAAGAAGTTCTGGGAAGTCTATTGAACCTTCCCGGTGGCGGAACTTCTGAAATTTCGGGACTCCCGTGGTGAAGCAAAAGAACGAAATGACCTTTTTTTGCTCGATTTAAAAGACAATCCGTTTTGAAGTTCCATCGGAAGTCTCGGTGAATTTGCTCCGCTCTGGGGTGGAAGATGAGCTTGGTCTAACTGACATTCACCTCTTAGTACGCCTTCAGTACCTAGCACTCTTAATTGGAAATCGGGCTAACCCGATTTCTCTGGCTTTTCTTTGTTCCGCGCTCCGTGCCGTGCAGTGCGGCCGAAGCTGAGGTTGCCTCGCTTCCAAGTCCTTTAATGCCGTCTCGAGTCTTCAATTCCATCTAGCAAGCGAGGAAGAAAGATGCAGTCTCGATCTTCACCCAATGTGATTTGATCGAATCAAGCTCCAGATATAAGTCAAGATATGTAACTTCGGTTAAACGAATAATTCGGTGTCATCCTGTTGCAATACTTGGCTGTACCGTCAAGCCTCCAAAGAAAGATATGTTCAAAATCATTATACATAGCAGTCGTAACTCCTTTCGCTTTCCCATATTCAAACACTATCATCACCCCTCCTATCCCCTCCTCTATACTGCCTCGTAATCTCCACAGTCGTACTCGTCAATATTCCCTTCGGATCCCCATCTGCATTACCATGGTGAAATGTATCGTCGTCTGATCCTCGCCCACCTCCACTCACAGTACTTATCCCATTCCCATGTTCCCCACCCAAACTCCTCAGCGCAATCGAATCATCATAACTCCCCGTCTCCTTGTCATTCCCATCTATACTCCGCATATATCCATTGTGACTCCTACTCATTCGGAAATTGTTGGCTTGGCCAGTCTGCGATTTCGAAGATTTGAAGAAGTTGCTTGTTGATTTGGTGTGCTTGTTGGTATTGTTGCTGCTGGCATGGATGTAGCCGCCTGCTGATGGGACCGTGGTCTTGTCGCGGAGGGATCGAAAGAGTGGACGCCAGGTTGATGCGGACATGCAGCAGATGGCAATGGCGGGTTCGATCATGGCCCAGAGTGTTACGTTCTTTTATAGGAAAGGGAGTCAGTGATGGCTCAATCGGATGGGGCGCGGGTGACTCTGGAAAGTGGATACTTACAGCGGTCGCGAACATGAAGTCCTCAGTGAGAGAAACATCGACAATATATTTGATGCGAACAATGACGGTAAGTCCAGCACTGTTCCAAACTGTTAGCATCCTCTTCATCCTCTGCATCTAGAAGCAAGATGTGTTACTTACACGATACCCACGCAAAGCAGCGCACCAACGATAAGCTTAGCCTTCCTGTTCATTTGGAGATTCCACAGCACACAGATCGGCAGTACTCCAAACACAATATCCGCCGTGGCCGATACCGCCGAAAAAGCGATACTCAATGCCTGCACCTGTGGTGCCGGCAGACATTTTCCTTTGAGACCGGAGAATTGCAGCCAGAAGAACTTAATTGGAGCACACTGGAAGATTGTGTAGAAGAAGTTCATCACCGTCGCGAGTGTGATTATGAAGAGCGTAACGCGGATTGTCCAGATGTATGCTTTTTGTGTCATGATACGAAGGATGAAGATACCGATGGACAGGCGCATGAAGAATGACGTGATAATGTAGAGGATTTCACCGGCAAAAAAGTACTGTTGAGCATTAGTACATACCGGCCGAAAGGGAGGGGTAATCGGGATTTCTCGTACATGCATGGCGATTGGGAGATCGCCCTGCGCGATGTCCTCATTCCGTTGCCCATTCCCATGGAGAATTGATTGCAGAGCAACGATCACATAGACTGTGAAGGAGACCTGAGTAAGCCTCCTGGTCAGCATCTCTTTGCTTCTTCCTTCTGTCCATCCGGCACTTATCGACAACGACTCCTCACTCCAGCGACTTACCTGACTCCCAACAAAACACCAATCTTCAATCTTCCATATCTTGGTCATGTATAACCTGGTATACATCCGCACAGCGAAGAATACCCAGGTCAAGACCAGAGCAACAATGCTCGCGGTCAACAAGGCTGGGCCATTGCCCTGGCTTGTGTAACCCATTCTTGTCTTCGGTACTAGTTCACGATGAAGGATAAGGATGATCACACCTCAGAAATGGTCGACATTGGATCCTAGATCGACGAGAATTGAGGGGCCATGTATTAGAGTTATGGAGATCC
Source organism: Cadophora malorum (assembly GCA_017365405.1). NCBI lineage: Eukaryota > Fungi > Ascomycota > Leotiomycetes > Helotiales > Ploettnerulaceae > Cadophora > Cadophora malorum. The sequence continues at coordinate 38,343 of JAFJYH010000316.1, read as the reverse complement.
AGAAATCAGAATGGAGAAGTTTTGTGTCGTGAACTAAACTATATACTTTCCCGAAGCTCAACCTCGAGAGACGACCAGCGCAGGACCTTTTGATAGGGGAAGGTGGGTATCTGTCCAGTATGTGCCGCAGGTGAAAACATCTAGTGCCCAGCCTAGAACCATCCGTGGCCAGACTTTCGGGACCAGAAGGCCGATTTTGCTGCAGTGCGGCACAAAATCAAGCTTGCAGACAAGCATTTCGATAGGAAGATTCTGAATTTGGCTGGTGCCGAGACAAGAAACGTGGAAGTGGACGATTCTTTATCGCGCATGAATCAAGAATCCTTGCAATGAGGGCTTTGAGGCCCACTTCGCGTGAAATCCGCCATCCCAAATGTTTGACTAAGTCATCGAAAAGCGGATGCATCCGATGCAGGTACCAACGCTTGTGAGATGAGATCCACCTCCCTGAGTCAAGATTATTCTGAGAATCGCGGAAAGAATCTTTCGATGCACCGGATTGTTGGTAGAACTGGGTATATCAATGAGCCCTCTACTGAACGTGAGGAGATGCCATAAGTACGGTATTGCAAAGGTAAATTTTACGAAGATGTGTTTGGTACGGCTGGGGTGCGGAATCACTTTCGGTGTTTCGGCATCCGGATACGCTGAAGGTGGGATGAGTCTGCGAGACTTTTCACGATCTTTAGCTAGTGACAGGGATATTAGTGATTGAAGCGGCATGGCTTTGGTCGAAGTGGGACAGCATAGTTTGGGATTTTATACTTTGACAGTGACAACCCAAACTATCCATTTTCCGACAAACGAAACTCAGCGCTTGCACAAGGGAAGATACACATCTACCATCTCTTTGATCTGCTTTCCAGTATTAACATGCAAGATCAAGGGCTATTCGAGTAATAATACAAGAGATATAGAGCTGCCCGTTTATGAGCAAATGAGGAAGGAGTCTAAATCACGTCTATTGTGCTTCGCTTATCTCCATCAGGCTTGGCTGCAGTGTCTCAAAGCAATCGCACGACTTTTAGACGATCTCCACTCTCATCCCAACGTATGGCTTGATAACCTGGTCCTTGACTCGTCTAGAAGGCTCAAGCTCATGCCTAGAATCAGGGGTTCAGGGCTCCGCCTCTGCGGAGGATTTGCTGATTGATAGTCATCTCAGCTGGCAGGCTCTTTTCCACGCCTACTATTTTTCTCTCAAAGATTGATCCAAATCATAACTTCCTAGTCAGGACAGACAGTAATGCTCCCTGAGGTGAACGGTCATTGAATACCGGTAATGAATACCTTCACTGTCCACCTGGATCGTCCAGAAGCTTTAGAGGGCGCACTCACAAAGGGACCTGCGTGACGTACGAACAATTTGCTTCGCCACTTTGCGGCATCGCATTCATAATGTAACCAAATCCAATAAGCACCAATTACAAAATCCAATAATTGCTCCACTTATGCTGTTGAGTGGCGATAGTGGCAGTCGCTTCCGGAGCTACAGCCACTTCCGGGAGGTGTCAAGCTCAATTGAGATTCAACCCCTCGTTAGAAATCCCAGAATGCATTATCACGAACCCCTCACCGAGGTAACGAAATTGAAGTTGGGGTTGGACAATTAGTACAAGTAGGAAGGTAGGTCAGACTTTACTTCGCCTTTCTCTCACCAGCTGCTCTTCATCGGTTCAAGTTCAGTCAAACCCATCTCGCTGTTTCTCTGCTACCATTGTAATTTCGCCCAGCATGCGCTACTCCATCTCCATCCTCCTGGCTGTCGCCTCCTTGATTGCAGGCGGTAACTCAACATATGCACCTGTGTCGACATCCTGTCCAACAACGCCTCTTGTGCGATCCACTGCCAGTGGACTTTCAGATGGTGAAGAGACCTACCGAGTCATACGGAAGGCAAAGGCAGACCTTGCACTAGCATTCTGGCTTTTGAAGACCAACCCATCATTCATAACTGCATTAGAATGGGAAATGCCGACCATTGCCTTGACAAGCAGTGGTGGCGGGTTCCGAGCTACCCTTTCCGGGGCTGGCACTGTGCAGGCTCTCGATGGACGTGATACAGCCGTCAGCACCAGTGGTCTATATCAAGCAATCTCCTACCATTCTGGTCTGTCGGGAGGATCTTGGTTGCTGTCTTCCATCATCGCAAACAACTATGCTACGATCACCAGTCTCTTCAATTCCAGCTGGAAGGCTGGCCTCGCCAACGGACTTTTCAACCCTCTCGGAAGCCAAACTGCTGTCTACAACACCATCAACAACGACCTTCTATTAAAAGAAGCACAAGGATTCCGCGGTACCATTGCAGATGCATGGTCACGGCTCATTTCGTATGTCATCTTACCAGGTGCGAATGGTGGGGTAGACAACTTGCTTTCACAAGTAACTACCAAGTCGAATTTCAAATCCTTCTCGGTCCCTTACCCCATCATATTGGCTCAACATGTCGATTTGAGTGGTACATCCTGCTTACCACCTTCGGACGCGCCATTCTGGGAATTCACTCCATTTGAAACGGGATCATGGGACAGCAGAATCGCTTCTTTCACTCCCACCAAGTATCTCGGTACTTCACTCAGCGGGGGCAAGCCAACCGGCAGCTGCACAACCGCATATGAGAATCTCGGATTCATTGCCGGAACATCGTCGTCTCTTTTCCAGGACCCTGGAATTGGGTTCAACGTTTCAGAACCTCTCATCGCCAATTTCTGTCAACTGACAGAGAGCGTCAACGTATCTGACACTGCGGCAGCAACAAACGCAGCAGTCGGAGCTCTCCCAGGTGTCATCCCAGCCATTCAGTTCACACAAGTCTCGGATCTCTTCGCCGCGTGGCCCAACCCATTTTACAATCTCTCATCCGCACCTCTCGTTAAGTCTCAAGCTACACTGTCCATGGTAGACGGAGGCGAATCCGGACAGATCAACCCTATCTTTCCGATGCTTCTCCCTCAGCGAAATATCAGCGTCATCATCGTCAGCGACAACACAGATGGCAACAACAACTATCCATCGGGCAAAGAGATGCACGCAACCTACCTCGCTGCCCAAGCGGCTGGTCTCACCAAGATGCCATTTGTACCTGAAGCATCTGTTCTGCTTGCAGCAAACAAGACATCCGGCCCAATCTTCTTCGGTTGTGGAGACAAGTCCAAGGCGACCGTCGTTTGGATGCCAAACTACAGCGCTACCGCTGTTGGGGGTAACGTGGATACCAGTCGGATGCAGTATGATGCTGCAGCAAGCCAGCAGGTGATCACCAATGGTGCAGCTGTGATGAGCCAGAATAACAGCAAAGCTTGGGCGACATGCTTAGGATGTGCGATAATGTCGGACACTTCATCGAAGTTGCCAAGCGCTTGCACTGCTTGTTTTGAGCAGTATTGCTGGAAGTCGTAGACTCGGTGTCGCGCAGTGGGGAGAGGGTAATGATAGTAATGTATATAGATATGTAAGATGATGGATTCTGTACATACACAATGGATGATTTATGATTGCAAGCATCGTTTTTTGGGAAGAGAAGAGGGAATCTTACGGCCATCGCAGTAATGGCCCTCTGAAGACCATTCCTAAAATAGATGTGCTATTGAGCAACTCACTACCCCGGTATCTATCGCTGCTCTTGAGATCTTGGGGACATGTGGCTCCTCTCGACCCGCGACGCATGCTTATCGGGGGGTGGTTGACAATATACACAATTCAACGACAGATTTCAATCCACCAAGCACTCAGTACAGCAAGTAATGTCGATAATCTCAAAAAAGCCTAACAGTCCCCCAGAATTTCGCTCCCTCGGTGATGGAGCTGTATTTGCCCAGGGTGCCGAAGCACATTGCTGGGTTGCTCTCGGTAAAGAGCTTGGCATGTCGATGTTCTCGAAGCGGCAGCTCAGGTGTTTGAATGTGCCTTCTGTGGCGATTTTTAGGCCTTTCGTTGAAGACGAGAGTGAGATCAGGTCTCAATGTGGAAGGAAACACCGGATGTATGTCGACCTGGTATCGAGACGGGAGATCGCTTCTAAATAATCTTGGCCTTTGCTACTTGCCGAATAGGGCGGATTCGGCGTTTTCTGTCCGGTACTGGTCTTTACGTCTACCCTGCAGAATTCGTCTATTTGTTAATTGGTTGCCATCCTGTTCAATGCATGTGACACGGGACGATATCACTTCCACTCTCGAAGTGGAGCGTTTTCAGATTCGCCATTAAGGTAAGAATGACTTGACAGGTCCCGCCCCCGGAAAGTGGCTCTCACACGTCCCTCTACGCATTCGCTCCACTCCACTTCATCGCGTATCAACAGAATCTACATTTTGGGGGTTGAAGGGGTAATATTAGAAACGGATGTATGACTCTGGCAACCTTGATATCGATCTGTTTAATCCTTACGATGCCCTGTCAGGCATTATCCTCGCTTGAGCTGATGACGGGATCCAAAGCTAGCACGATATAGGCATCTCCCGCTATTTTCGCCGCTCATCTGTACTACTATTTGAGTAGTGTTTGGGCCCAGTAAATTGATATCTCATTCAGAGTTGATACAACTCAGACGTTCCTGTCATATGGTCTGAGTCATATGGTAATGGTACAGATCTGCACCATCCTCAAGACCAGAAAGTAGACTATGAAGAATACGATATCTATGATTGCACACCATTCAGGGTTGATTTGGGCTAGATCCAATGTTACCTGTGTTGTTTCCTCGAAGACAGAACCGTGCACAGCCAACCATCCCGCAAAACCAAAGTATAGCGTTACTCGGACAGCTAAACTGTCTCACCAGGAACTTGAGCAGCGATGGGTATATAACTATCTAATTGAGCTCCACAGAATTTGCTGAATCGAATGGCAGTGTGACTTTCAACGTTTGTCAAATTCAGACCTGGACAATCACGGACTGAACATGGCCAACGGTCGCCGAGTTTCAGTTGGCTTTAGCAGCGGCAGGTTTTACGCTGGGCTTCGGATTTCTGTGTGTGTGGCATACTATCAAACAGACTCGAAGCATTTAGTCATCTCTTCGAAGCGGATACATTTACATGGTGTGGGGAGAGATCATCTTCAACTTCGCCATTGCTGTGATAAGGTGGGTATTTCTCAATGGCACCATCAAGTCGGGGTACGTCTCAACCCTTTCTGGAGTCCTGCAATGTTGTTTGACCAGTTTTCCAGTATTCCCGTGTTGTTCAGTATTCAGTTCTTCTGGGTGTTCGAAGTTCAACTTCTGCTACAAATCATCATTAATCAGATTATGTTGTTTCCGATAATCGCAGGTTTCTACGACAAGTTAAAGTGAGTCTAGTTGGCTTCAGAGGGAGCGTTTCTGACATTTGAAAGTACGGGACGGCGATATTCATGCAAGTAAAGAAATATTTGACCCATAAATGTTCGGTAACTGATGACTACTAGAACTTTGATCAATGTCTCTGTCTTCATCATCTGGATACCTGCATATCTGAGCCCGCCTCCAATGCCAATGTAAGGCCACTATTCCCCGGCTCTTTCTCACATGCATTGACCCACAAGATTTGTTATTATGAACAGATATTGGGATCGCACATCGAAATGTCTCATCCTTGTAGTTGATGCAGGGGTGAAATATTAATTTCTCCGAACGGTACAACGACGACTAGTCGATTATCACGGCCTGACCAAATAATTCCCCTTGATCCGCTTCAAGGCCAGGTTGATAGTGCTTTCTAATACTATAGATGTAAGCACACTGCGGTCCAAATGGATACCGACAGTACACTTCTAACAGATATTCCAGCTCATGCTCATCATCCTGGAATCTTTCCTTCGTCAGACGATATACGTCCAGTTACACCCTATTGCCTATATGGTCAAGCTCAACATAGAATTATCTATGGCATCACTGATCACAACAACATCCAAGGCAACCATTCAGAATTATAATCACAAGTTCATCACTCAACATTTGGAATACGCACAGAACACGAGGGATGACAAGGTGATGGATACTTCAAAGCTGATAAGCATAATAAGTTCAAAGATTAGAGTCTGAAGAGGAGACTAGATGTTGGGAATAATGCTTGGGAAGTCGAAGGACCGCACAGTACTAAGAATACAGAAGATTCTTCAATTGAAGTCAGAGGGCGACAGAAACTAGGATGAGTTGTGAGGAGTCGTAGTCCGAGATCGCACGCAGTGAATTAATAAATGTGCTCGACATTATCCAGTACTTCATGCTTACATGAAATGGTGAACGGCCTATACGAAGAACTCAGAAGACGGATAACTATGCCCTGAAGCGAGCTGAAGCCATCAATGGCTGGCTTTGTTTCTCACCCTGCAGGACCTGTATTCACAAACTTTTTCAATCTTGGACCTTCGCTCTGCTTGGACTGAAAATCTCTTCATTTAGAAAAAACTTCTTGTCTCAACCCTCCCTCCTTCCAGAAACGGGTCTTCCTCATTTCATCCCATTTCTCTTCAGCAGTCAAACACACATCACTAATTGCTTATCCCCGAACACAGCAATGATTTACAGGACGACAAGGGTTCAAAGGCGAGTCAGATATCAAAAATTCACTTCCATGCCCATCAGGCAGAAAGGTCAGGTCTCGAACCGAATGAACTCAGTTTCAGACCTCACAGTCAACACCCCCCAGCCTCAGTTCCAGTCATATTGATCACAGTAAGTGTGAAATCACTCCGACAGCAAACCTCGAGGAAGCGTCTAACTCAGATGCTTTTTCGGAAAGAGAATAAACAAACGCTCTTGTAACTTCTGATCATGGACTTCCTTCCTGCATCAGAAATCATTGAAGCGGACATCAAACCTCAGATCGTGAAGCCAGAAGCCAAGCTTTCCGTTCTTGGAACTCTTCAGCACCTACAAGACGATCAAACCACCTCTCGGAGCGAAGCACTCCTCTCCCAATTCCTCTCTCTCTCTTCCTTGCACTTACCATCAAACACTCCATCATGGTCACTATCAAACCTCCGCCTTTTCAGAGAAACGAGCCAGGGACGCCAATATTGGGTCGACGATGCTGCCACTTATCTGGTGGCTGAAGAGAAGCTGGACAAGGGAGGGAAATCTACACGTCCCCAAGTTACCAGACAATTCCGTAAGCAAGACGGAGTGCAGAAAGCGAGACAGCTCCTCTTGGCAACCATCCGAAGATGTTACTCTTGTGACTCGCGGTGTTCATTCTTCTAGATTGAGAGATACTACTCAGAGTTGACTGTTGATTTTGGAACCGCAAGCGAAGCCCGAGAGCTTTTCCATGCCACCACCAACGAAGTTCGCACCGAGATCAGCAAGAATATTAAAGAGCTCTTGGATGAGTTTGGCTGGACCTCGACAATTGCCGGCTAGATTAACCAAAGTCACATCAACTTTGTTCTCGGCTCTGCCTTCGCAAACTCTGTGGACGTCGAAACTTCCCCATGGGTCAAGAAAGCTGATGATCTGGATACTGGAAGCAGTCGCCACCCAAGCTCGCAACCCATCGCTGAATTTAACTCATTTTATCAAGACCAATCCCGCTGAAATTCCCGATCCGATGGAGATGGAGATAGTCAGATATTTTGCTTCCGGCAAGAGGATCCACAACTCCTCCAAGACTTCCATCCGGCCAACAACAAAACGGAGAGCCAATGCCGGGAACAAAGGTGTAGATTTGGCGATGCCTGCGGTGGCAGAGAGCGGTTTGCAGTTCTAGCCTTATCGCTACCCCTCCGTATACCAATTGTTCCGTCATCTACCTCAAAACCCTGTGGACACACCTGATTTTTTCTACCACTTTGTACCCACTAACTATCATCTAATTGGGAGGTCGCGGACCTTTCTTACCCAAGTATTTCAAATCTAGCGGATTTATCACCCCCCTCCAGAAATAAGTTTTCATCAAGACCATGCGTAATCCCCCACCGGCAAATATCGAATCAAGAATTTTTGGTATATTGACACATTACTATTGGCTAATCGTGAAAGATTTGGATGCATGCCAACGTTACTGACCAGCCTATAAGAACCCATACCAATGTAGATTAGCTTGCTTCGCTTAACTTAGGCTGCAGTTGCCAACTCACTTCAAGTTCAGAGCTCAACTCAAATCACCAACCTACTGCAAAGCCCGAGGACGCTATGACCCAGCTTATACAATTTTGCGGCGTTTTAATTCTCTGATAACTTCTGTTCCTGTGTGCGACATGTCACAGCCCCACACGAAAGAATTGTTGTGTGAGCAATGCTCCACTCTGGATTATTCTCCATACCGATACCGAGATCTCAGCGGATCCGAACAGAACACAGTCGACGACAGTGAAAATGGCTCCGAGCCTACGGAATGTAAGCGTGATATCTCAGCTAGGTATCAATTCAGAGACGCTCTGCCCCGATACGAGGTATACCGCCCGCAAGACATTGCCAGTCGAAAAGACACATGTGCCCTTTGCTCGATGATCACGAAGCACATGGCGAAAAACGCTGTCGAAGACGACGAGCAAATTGAAGTATACACAGCCAGATTCTGCGATAGCTTCGATGAAAATGGAGCAGGGCACAAGACGGTTCGACTGTATGTCTTGGCAAACCCCCCAGTCGCTCCATTCTTTGGGCCTATCGATGCATATCAGGTGGAGAGTTCCAGAAAAAAGTCGCGACATATATTGGAACTGCAGGAATGCTGCACTGATATTCCTTTGGCTGACGATGAAGCCTCTGAGAACCTCAGTGCTCCGAACACCAGGCTGAGTGGGCGCCTTGTTGGACCTAAGGTTAATCTCCACCTCGTATCAAAATGGGTCAAGCTCTGCGAGACGCGACACAACGATGGCCAGTAAGTATTCCTGAATCTCGCTATGCCCTTTCCCCACCAACAGCAATAACGCTGATATATTCTGTATTTGCGATAGGAAGCACGCCTGCAATTCGTCTATATTTCCAGCCAGCTTTTCACAATCGCTGAAGTCTCTCATGGTCATAGATGTTACAAACATGTGCATAGTAGATGCACCGACTCAATGTCGATATGTGACTCTCAGCTACTGCTGGGGTACAATGCCTGTGCTCAAGCATCTACGGCAGAATTCCCGCCTGCTTCGGACCACACGGGCCCTGTCGAGTCTGACAGTACCAGCGACAATCAAAGATGCCATTACAGTTGTGAAAGGGATTGGAGAAAGGTATCTTTGGGTCGATGCATTGTGTATTATACAAGATGACCCCATATCTCAGAAAGCTCAGTTGGTCCAGATGGGCCTCGTCTATGCTCTGGCTGCCTTCACGATTGTGGCTGGATGCGGGGGAAACGCCGGTTCGGGTCTGCCTGGAGTTGGAGCCTCTCCTAGGCATATTGGTCAGCAGGTCTTGAAACTTGAAAGCAAGACTTTGCTAGAAGTTGTTACCGGCAATGACTACTACAGCGGGCTCAAATCTTCCGACTGGATAACCAGAGCATGGACTTTGCAAGAGAAACTGTTGTCGAAGAAGCTCTTAATCTTTACAGATCAACATGTCTACTGGAGCTGCTGGAACTCCACCTGGATGGAGGAAATTGCTTTAGAAGATGTCTTCTCGGTAAATTTTCAACATCAGCCTCTCAATGTAGGCGCAGAAGGAGGGAGCTTTTCTGAGCTAGAAGATTATGAGGAGAACTTGAACAGCATACGAACCAGTGACAGGCAACCTCTGAATTGCAGCGACCTGTATCGAGAGTTCGTGAATGCATATCAAGCGCGCAAGCTGAGTTACAAGGCAGATATCCTAAATGCCTTTTCTGGACTTTGCCAGGCCCTATCGGCCATCGATGGCGAACAGTATCACTGGGGTTTGCCTACCTCTCATTTCAACGAGTCACTTTGCTGGTGGATACGAGGTGGCGGCTCACGGAATCATGCTTCTTATCCTCACGATGGCCCAGAACTTCCTGCTGTGAGGTTTCCAAGCTGGACTTGGGCTGCTTGGCATGGCAGTTCAGGGCGCCCTTGGATTAGCTGGCTAAGCGATAGTGCGGAAGAGAGCAGACCGAGGGACATCCCGGTAACCATATATGCCTGCGAAATAAATGGACACATGAAGAGGATCACAGAAGTACATGTGGATGCGAGTGTGGAACTAGCAGAGCCTATATATACCGAGGTCGGCTTGTTGACGAATCCTCGAGAAGTTCCGGATATTGATAATCCGGCGTTGGTGAATACAGGACATCTGCATTTCTGGAGTACCACTGCTAAGCTTTATGTACGACAAAATGAGCCCGTGGAGCCGCAATATGGATGGTCATCTCAGCATCTATATTCAATTTTGGCATTCGAACCCGAAGAATACAGTCTATTGCTGGACACTTCCTCGACGGTAATGTTTCGGGAAACGGACGTCATGGTGGATCTCCCCGAAGGAAGACCTCACACAACTGGGGGTGCGGACAGGTACAATGTGGCAGTGTTGGACTTTGTGGTCATTTCTTCCCTCAAGCCAAGATCGGTGTCATGCCTGATAGTGCAATGGGACAAAGGCGTTGCGTATAGAATTGGTTTGGCATACTTTGAGAGAAAAGCATGGGGCAATATCAGAACTCGACAGTGGAAGAAGGTGGTTTTAGGATGAGGAAAGCACAATTTGTCTGGTTGGACCAAGTCAGATTTCATTCATTTCTCAAAATGCTATCGAGATTGTTTTCTGCAATCATTCCTCATACATCGAGATCTCCAAGATGGCGGTCAACGGTTCCAAACTCCTGCCGGGTCAATACGTCGTGGAAGAGCTATCATTGCAGCTTCGTCATTGCAATCTCCCCGGGCTCCTCTCTAACTGCCACCGAGCCTCGCACAGCAACTGGTGACGATCCCGCCACAGGGCGTGCTTGATATTGGAAACTCATCATCAGCAGCTGTGCTTTCCTACTTCAGTTGCTGGGCACAGGCCAGATGTCTCGAATCAAGGAGGCCCTGCCCTGGTTGCACTATATGACGCCTTGGATGTCCTCGTGTTCTCACGAACTCATAGATCTGAGGACCTCGCGCTCGCTACTTGCGATGCATACCTCGAGGAGTACATCACCTGCATGTCGCAACAGAATTTCACTAAATGTTGTCCAAACCGCCTTCAGTGTTGGTCGCACCAGTTTCCCCGGCCATGACAAGATCGTCACGGCAGTCCGCGGGCTTATATCATAACCTACATCGTCCCTCAGCGTCAAAGCTGGCCAGTTCCCTCCTTCGTCTTCCAACAGATCATGACCGCTCATCCCCACCTGGAGGGCGCCTTGTCCGTTGTGATGTCCCCTGTCCTCGCAGCCGGCAAGCCTAGAGGTCAGGGCTAGACGCTATTCCGCGACCCCTCTGACGTTTCACCATTTATCCTTTGAACACACTCGCCGTTTTCCTTGGAAGGTTTCCAGTATGACCTCGCCCCAAACGATATCGGCAGCATACAGAATTGATGGGTACGGCGTATGTTAGCAAATGACAGAGATCACGGAAATGGGTGGTGAATCATCTCGCTCCTTCCATACGTGGGTCCTCCGCTGCCCTCGTGAACGTGCCATCATCTCAACAGCCGCCCTGATCGATAAAGTCCAGCCGTGCCCAAATATTTTTCAGTTCCCTCCATCCATCATCGTCTTCCGTCCAACACCAAGTCTCCAAGCATACCCCACTATGTGTCCAAATCCACCAAGTGTCTTCCCTCTGCCTCACGATAATTTCCCGTGCATCGAAAACTCCTCACTCATCACTGTACATCTCACTTAAAGTCAAATCCTACGACATGGTAATACCTGCTTTTCATCTGAACGCTGGGGATTTTCGGGATCATGAGGAATCTTGCCGATGTAACTTTCCACAGAGGGTCGTCTGACATATGCTATAATTCTTGTCTTTACTGCAGTGTTATGATTAACAAGTGCGCCCGCTGGTTCCATCAAGTATAAATCTCGGTCTTCTGTTGGGGATACTCTGAAAGGAGGGAACGAAACGAATGCTTCCTTGGAAACAGCGCAACTAACCGGTGGACGTCACTTAGTCTGCCCGCATGCTTTCTGGGAAGTTAGATAAAGACACGAAGGTAGCCCAACAATCCTACAGTTTCTCTAGATGAGCAGCTAGCCTTACCCAAACTATCCACGCACAAGTACTGATGGCGATATAAAATGTCGCATCCCAAGTCATCTGACCATTCCATGTCCTCTGCATCAACGAACTCTACATTCTCTCCACTCTCCTCCCCCGACTACAAGATTGGCTCGCCGCCACTCGATCTCTCCACATACGCACGAAAAATGTACCGACACACCAAGAAGCAGCTAGAAACTGCATCACATCTGGCGAGTCAGCGAAGCCTTAGCTGGCAGCAATGTGCGTGCGCATCTAGTGACCGAGGATAGTGTGTTGAGTATGGAGAGCAACGGATCGTTATAACTTAGTGGATTGATGTGAATGAGTTGTGGAATCGAACATATCTGCGATAAAGTGCGGATGATCAGGATTGATGTGATGCGCTTCTGCTTTGGGCGTCTTCACTCGGCCAGAGAAGATGGAGGGGTGTTTTGGCTGGAAAATTGGAATTATGCAAAGACAACAGCATTGGGGTTGGCGGAACTTGAGGTCAAGGTTATGGGCAGGAGACTCAGCGGTAGTAATAGCATCCTATATTCTTCCTCGATATGAAGCCTCATAGCGTCCTTTTTGCTTGCAGAAGCAATGTCCGTAGCTGTGGGATTATAGTTGGTATTCTGCGCGCGGTAGTGGACCCCGAATCATCAGTAGCCTTCTTACTTAGGGGCAAATCAAATTTCCAGGCAATTTGCTCGGATCGTGGGGACAATCCCGGCATTAACTCCCCGCTTCTGGGCACTGAACTGGAAACCCTTTGACAGAAGGCTTTCTAAATGGCACCATCTTTTAGCTAAGCTTTGCAGGAGGTCCGGAAGGTTGTGGGAATGTGAGGCAGACAGCGGGTGAAGTTGTTGCAAGAGGGTTGGGATAGAGTCAGAAATCAATAAACATGACTTCTCTCGAATTCGACATCTATCAAAGCGGGCTGTGAGTATTTTTTTTAAGCTTCATTACTCCGCTCTTCGCCCAATCGAACACAACCGACAAGGCAGCTTTACCTCTCAAACAGCCGCCATATCTTCGTTGACTTCTACAAATTATCTCTCAACTACCTTCTCCATACTCAGGCGCTTTAATAAGCTCCCGATCTTCTCGAAGGATACAGGCTTCGTCAAGAAGTCATCAAACCCACTCGCCTCCGCCTCATCTCTAGCACGCTGACTAGCTAAGCCTGTCAATGCAACCACGTATGCACGATGAACTGCTTTCTTCCGACCGTGTCTATGTTCTTCAATTTCACCTCTATCCTCAGTCACCCTGCCTTCTCCTGGAGGAGCATCAACTACGCTAGGATGCTCGTTCTCCGATGCAGATCGATGTGCTAAACTGCGCTCAAAGCTCCTGATCAGTCTTGTTGCCTCGAAGCCGTCCATCTCAGGCATCGAGATGTCCATGAAGATGATATCGAAATGGATGCCCTTATTCGAAGCCTCTCGCACGGAGACGAGGGCTTCGTGTCCATTGCACGCCGTACCAACAGAATCCGACTTCCGCTTGAGTAGGAACCGGTGAAGGAGTTGGAGATTCAGCACGTTGTCGTCTACAGCAAGAATCTGGAGGCCATTAGTCGGATTCTGAGACGACTTCTGACTCGGCGAATTGGATGGTTGATTTTCTTTTAGTGCTTGAGCAGCGACTTGAGATGGTGGATGGAAGATTAAAGGACGAGAATTGGCGAATGTTTGATCATGGCCAGCGTCTGGCAATCTAGAGGCTGATGCAGGCCTTTGCAGAGAGCCCTCATAACTTTGTGATACAGTTGGTTTCGACGGTATCATGGGCGGGGCCATGAACCTATTATCTACTGAGCGGTTTCCTCGTGTTGATAGACACTTCACGGCGGATGATGATGACGACAGTAATCGACTACCCGTGGCTGACCTTTCTTTTGGTGTTGACGGTGGCGGCGGGCATGGATCTGGGTCTAAGATTGCCAAGATACATCTTGCCAGTTTGAAAGGTCCAATAGGAGCGTAAATACTCCCGACTGGGAAGTGGTGCTGCCTAGTTTCTTCATGAGGGACTATGTGATCGTGTACGACCAGAATTCGTCGACCATCTGGGCCTGAGGGATCCAGTTTTGCCTCGTCATAATGATCAGTTATGATCAAGTCAGCTGACATTGACTGTGTTTCTTTTCTATCTCCTAATATGACCTGGTAGTTACTAGATGACGTGGGGATCAGTATCAAGATATAACTAGATGCCCGGAAATATTCTCTAGTAGCCAAGATATGAAGGGCTGCTCGTGTGAACTTGGGGAATTGGGCAGAAGCCGCGAAAGAATACTTACAACCACTCAGAACAATACCGCTCGATACAGTTCCAAGATTCTTCCTGAGGTCGAGTGGCAACATCATATCTGACGGCACGAGATATCAGAACACGCTTGCCAGAAGCACGTGCCCGTACGGCCTGGACTGCTCCCTCGGCATCGTCTCTCGATTTCGTCCACCCAACAGGAATGGCTTGGGCGATTTCTGAGCCATCGGGTTTCTCAATCGGAATTGTGATCTCGACATCGGTGCCTTCTCCCGGCTCACTCTGGATAAGTATCTTACCTCGAAGCTGGTTAACTATGCTCCTTCTGTAATCTATTAGCTTGTTCCAATTGATTCACAGATCAGTTTTGCAAGTCTTGGCATCGACATGTTCTAGTGGTTGGTCGAGGATTGCACAATATCACTTACACGATGGAGAGTCCAAGTCCGACTCCTGTGGCAAAATTGTCTTCTTGAGCAAAGGGCCGGTAGAGCTTTCGTTCCATGTACTCGGAGGACATTCCCTTGCCAGTATCCCTTACACGTATCAATAATTCGCTGTCTGATGTGCCAGCCGTCTCTGTAGAACCATCCTGGGCCATTTTTCTAAGTCTGACTTGGATCAAAATATAGCCTGATGTCGTGTACTTTTGTGCATTGCCAAAAATGTTCATTATGATTCGTCGCAGTGCGCCTGTTTCCTGTCGTCAGAGACACGTAGGCACTTCGGGGATGTGTAACAATACCGGCTTGCACTTTGAAGTTCCAGTCCTGATGCTCGATATCTAAAATTATATTCACTGCCGGTGATGGAGGATTATGAGAGGCTTCGAGGTCGTTGGGGGGGGCTATGCTGGAAAGATATGTCGACTGGGCTCCTCGGAACTCTCTCGCCACGATCATGCCGTTTACCAGATCTTCGCATAACAAAGCAAGGTTGGTTACCCGATATAGTTCATTCGAGATCGTATCTGCAACGGCGATTAGTACGAGTACTTAATCATGATGTCGTTCGAGTAATGACGCATACCTTTTGTATCCGACCTTTCGAATGAGTTGATCTTGCTATAGTCCAGTATGTGATCGATAGTGTCCTGCAGCGCGACGATGAGCAGAAGACATGCCAAGGGAGATGGTTCATACCAACAGAGTCCCACTGCAATTCTGTATTGTTGTTACAAATTCCATTTGCGAGGCCTGCAATTCCGATTCTCGGAGGAAATCAGCGCTCGCAAGTATGCCGTGCAACGGACTTCGAAACTCATCTACTACTGTCAGCACTGATTTTGCTTGACCGATCCTTCGTGCTCACGAGAAATGCTACTTATGAAGTCAGACTTTATCTTATTGGCTATCACGGCATCTAGACGAGATATCTCAACCGTGACGGAGTTGGTGAAGGCTGAGAGATACGCGATTTCACTCTCAACTGTAAAGACCGGCACTGAGGATTGACTCCATACAAAACAGCCCGAGTACCAGCGATCTGCCCTCACTTATCAGTGACTACGAAAGCAGTGTACATGGTGGTTCCTACCTCCAGTAGCATCCCACAGGGGTAAGAATATGATCTGTCGGGCTCCGTGAAAAATCTGTGAGAGAACAGTGGCTTCAGCCATCTGCTTCTCTATGTCACCACCTGGGACTGATCGTCTGCTTCCGAGTGGATTTGTCCGATTGAAGTTCTCCAGGTCATTAATCTGATCTAGTGACGAGAAAAAACCTTTATCGTCAATATACCATACGTTACCCTTGGGGTAGGAGTTCAGAAGAGATTGGAGCGTTTTTCCGTCCAAAATGCTCGAGTCAAGATCGGAGGTAGCTATGAAGACCCCAAAATATTAGTGCTCAGCGCAACTAATGCGCCGGAAGGATCATCCATGAGAAACTCTATCGCTCTCGCCTGTTTCATGGTATAATATGGCATAGGACTTGAAATTACTTCAAAGGCGAAACATTAAATATGAAAGCACATACCAATCTCCGCAGCAGATATCGCCTGAACTTTAGACATTCTGTGCTTGGACGTTGAAGCTTTGATTGATTGCTGGGACAGCTTTTTGCCGACTTCATAGACAGGCTGCTTTAATGAGCTATTCCCGGTTTCCTGCTGTTGCTGTGGTTGCTGATCCTTGTTTTGTTGGAATTGAGTTCCTACAATGGTAGTATCATCCAGGTAAGCATCAGTGCAGCTGGTAGCAGTAAAACCAATGGTAGTATCCAAAAACACCACGCCTCCCGAATTGAGTTCTAGGGACTTCCGAAGAATCACTGCAGCTTGGTCGAGGGTCATGCTAATCTTGTCCACAACGGTAGCGTTCAGTGGCTCGCTCGGTTCTTCGGTCTCAGAAACTGAATGGCCGCCAGACACCCAAGTGCCAGCTGGATTTGGCCGACGTTCGTCCATCGCACTAGCCTGCGACTTCTTATCCAAAGATGTAGATGCTGCTTCGGGGCCAGGGCTCATGACCAGCGACGCTTTCTCCAAGAAGGTTGCAATTCCTTGACTCATTAAGATGACCCGGCGTCTTTCTGCAGCTTGCCGCCTCGTTTCTAGATGCTCCATCACATTGGCTGCTTGCTGAAAGAGGTCTATGAAATGGTTAGCCTCATTCGGAGCAGATACTCTTGTCGGGACAAAGCTACAAACATTTTCGCTGACTCAGAGGAAGTCCCTCTCGCGGTTTGTCATCATATAAGAAGAGAGTTCCAATGTTGATGCCACGTTTCGTTGTGATTGGCGTTCCTCCATAGAAACGGTACGCCGCAAGTGACCCATCTACAGCAGGTAGAGAAGCGAATCTGGGATCCAGAGAGAGGTCGTTCACCACGAAGCAAGGGTGAGGGTCCTTTGTATCCTCCAGATGAAGTGTATTCTTCGCAGTGTTAAACAATGCTTCTTGATAAGATCGTGGAAAGAATACCTCACATGGGCCTCCGAGATTTGGAATGAAAGTAGAGCCGAACCATGACGAGTCATTGGTTACAACCCCATCATTATCAGAAATAGCTCCGGCGATGAAATATTGCCCAGCACGGTCAACCAAGCTTATAAATCAGTGAGTTTTCCCTTGGAGAAAGCTGGAATATCTACCTTACCATGGCATGGATGCCTCGTAGACGCCATGTCACTGTCTCGGCGTAAGCAGACAAAGCTGCATCGCCGATAAGGATTCCATTGTTCGGCTCATCAAAGTGTTCTTGTTCTTCTTCCAACGGCGCAAAGAATCTGGAGTTTGGATTAGCCAGTGGATCGGTACATAACCAGGCGGGGAAGAGCTGGGTTCCTCTAAAAAAATATCGAGCACAGCTGGTTGCTGGCTGGGAACCCGCTTACTTTCTTAGCTCGAGAGCTCTCTGGCTCTCTGTGACGCGACTTGGCGGACTTTGATTTGAAGAGTGTTCCATAGCGACTATTTCACGATGCCATTTTCTTCTGTGGAGAGATGATGTCGGAACTTCGTCCCTAAACATTCAGCGACGTTTGCAGCTTCAGAGAGATCCCCAGACTTTTCTGCATACGTCATCTTGATAGAGGAACCCTGTGATTAGAAAACTCGCTAGGCTTACCGAGGCCTTGATCGCTCAAGCCTCTGTATCCATGACTCAATGGAGTGGACCGGCTGCTTTCAGTTGTTCAAAATCACGGCTTATCATATGACTGTATCTAAAGTCGGGAACGCATGGCCCTATCAGGTTGCGCAACCACAGTCAAGGGTCGTGTGTGACACGTCGAGGCAATAGATTAAGGGCCTAGTCGCTGGAACAGGGCAATTTTGGTCTGTTCCGTACAGTATTTGTTGAGGCCACGACCCCGCGCTCTGCCCACATTTTATGACTTTCCAGACGCGATTGTAATCAACTTCTGCCTAAAATCAAGGCTACATTTAATAAGAAAGAGGGGGATGTGCGCTTACCAAAAGGCTCCGTACTGACCTGCCATTAGATATTTGGGAGATAAAATGCCCTATTACACGATTCTGGCCAACTACCTTCTGATGGATATGAAACTTAAAACAAGCAAGGACTTCTTCGCGTGCGCAACTTGGATTTGGCATGACGTCACGGTCCACTTTTATTCCAGGAGTCACTGGTTGTTTAATAATGTGCATTTCCTCTAATACACGGATCCAAATTTGATAGGTATGAAGAAGAACGTGAGAAGCATGCGAATTTGTCGGAATGTTGAGGATGATGCAGAAATTTAGCGGGCTTTCCATCCGTCGGTTCTCACACCATGAGGCTGAAGTTTAGTACAGTACGGGTTAGAAGTTCTCATTAGTGCAATTCAGGGTCCAATTCGGGGTCCTGCGCCAAGCCGATTCTAGTCCAAAAGCGTCTATGTTTTCTCTTTAGTAGGCTTATGAGCAGATTTACTCTTCTCAGCAACGCTATCATTTCGTACATGGATGACGTCTCCCTCCGAATATCGGATTATATCACGTTTGAACAGGCTTTGGCCTGCTTGAAGTGAAGTATTTTTACAGAAGCTCAAGCACCGTGTATCATATTTATGTTACACTGGCGTTCTAATCCCCTGCTCGCCCACAACTAATAAAGATGTAGCTCTTCGCAAAGCTCTGTAGCATCAATGACAAGAATGAGAACAAGAGAATTGATACAGGAGTCAAATTGCATCGTAGTACTTGTGAGAGCTGGCGGCATAATCTCTCAATCTTGAAGTATTGTAGTAACATCACAAGAGTCACTTCGAGCTGTCTCACCTCGGGAGGACAGAGACTAGTGCATGTAACCGTTTTATATATTCTCCTGTAACACGACACAACGTCCTACCTACGCCAACATAATTTCGAGGTTTTCTGCGATAATACAACCGACACTGACTTCGATCAATTCGACAACTCATTGCTTCCATATCGCAGTGAAACGAGTCTGCTCAACGACCGTGTCGACGAGGACAACGCACCAAAACCAGTATTTCCATGAGGTCTGGTGTCTCTAGTTGTCGTCGCAAAAGCTTGCCGGGAGCAGGGCAGTGGACTTATGTCATATTTGATTCCCTGATCAGTCTTGATAGTAACTAATCTCAATGCATCATTCGAAGGACAATAGACAGCGTTCCGAATCCGAGCTGTCGTTTCCTGAAGATCGATGGCCTACAGTATCTGGGCGGAGGAGCTTATCGGCGCTTAAAGGCCGTGTTCTAACTGCTGCACAGTAAGCTATGTGAAGCACTTGGATCTGCTACTGTAGTATCTGAAGCGCGTGCAACTAACCTGAAGTTTCTCTTGTGCATGAATGGTTAGTGCCAGCCAATTTTCACAGCAGATATGGCCAAACTGGCAAGCACCAACTTGACGTAATTGTCCTGCGACTTGAAGGTTCCATATATCCTTGCCGTCAACAGAAAGCCGTGACCACTTTTTCCGCACCGTCTGAGGGAACTTGCTGTACAGCATGCCGCATATCTTTGAGTCCTGGCATAAGAAATAGGCATATGACATAAGGCCTGCACCTGAACTAGATTGTTCATGAGCATACTGTGAGGCACATCGACTATCCTCCATAGTTGTGACAACCCAAGGTACTGTGCCACTCCCTTCGGTATATTGTCGTCTCGATAGTGACACAGAGATCAGATCCAGAGACTCCCACAGAGAATATCCCATACACGTTGCAACCTCCCGTTGCAACTTGCGCCTGTGGCCTAACTTCATCCCAAGACTTGCCATGTCCATTTCGCTGATGCCGATAAGGAGGTCCCAATTGTCGAATCCGTGATCGATAAATTGCTGGCAGTAGATTTGGAGCCCTAGCTTTTGTAAGGTGGCTTGTACCGACATGTCTGGGATAATTGAAACAGAAATTTTATTATGATATCGCTGGAATATTGCCATAGATTGAGCCTACATAACGAGACTCAGCTTTTCCAAGCGAAGAGGATCACCAGGGTCAATATCTAATACCTGACTGGGAGGCTTACAATCAATGATATGGTCCTGAATGGATCAGTAGTTGTAACGACGACCTACTGGATTGTGGTGCCGTAGAAAGATCCTACGCTTAAGCAGCCGAGCACCCTGGACGGGCGTCACTAATCTTGACGCGATAGATCCACCAAATCTCCTGTCAGGATCGAGATGGGATGACCCGTCGAGAAACCTGTTCCTATCTCCCTCTGCATGAGCGGAAAATTTAAAGTTCAAGGGTCTAGTGAACAATTTCAAATGAATATCGGTTAAAAGCGCCCAATTCGACTGGGAGATGATCTGCGTGAGTCTGGCAGCGGTAGAGCGGGGTCAAGTACCTGGTTGCCGATGGCTGAAATGATTTGATTCCCGAGGGCAGTAAGGGAACCTCAAATTCTCAACAGAAAGAAAACTTCCTTGAAGCTTCATCGATCATGATCGGACTATAGAGAATTCTTCGATCGCCAGCTCATCTGAGTCGGCACATCAAACGAATCAATCCCCTATCAATGGAATTGGCGCTTGGAGAGTTCGGAGCGTTCGATCCGGACAATTGATGATCGGCATTTTCGCATTACCCGTGTAAGGTGTGGAAGACTGTCCGCGAGTGAGGAGTGTGGCTGCCAACATACAGATTAACCTTGGCTGCTGTCATGATCTCTAGCAAAGGTGCTATTCGGTACGCTCCAAGACTTGTGGGGTCATTCACACCATGGCGATCGTGCGCAGCTAGCCGCAACAACATGCGACTACCTACACGAATGCATCACTCCACCTTCCAGCCTTTTCTTATGCCTGATGAGATGATGGCATGACTAAACGTATGACGGCATTGACGGTTCTTGACCAAAATGCTGCATGTATCTTTAGTAATGCCATCCTGCTCTTCTTCATGAACAATTCTTCTGATAGGATACATCATCCTCCCCACCACTAGCTCACAGCAGCCGGGAAACGTGATCAGTAGAATGAAAGTAAGGTATGTAATTTCCCCAGGGTCTCCGATGAACATCGTATAAGTCAAAGGTTCGATGGATATCAGTCGGCGGGCGGGTGCAGGTCAATATGTAAGTTTGTGGAGCCCGCTGGCCTCTTCATCTCATCGTGAACCGAGCTTTGAGAAAGGAAAGGAAATCAGTGCACTGAAACAACATCAGAAAGAGTTGTGTCGAGAGTGGTGTAGATTGACCAGCTCCCCAGTATTCCTGGTTGCCCTCTTGTACGCACTGGGTCGCTCGGATGCTGACGATAGGTGGTCACCTTACCCCTTAATGCAACATAACTTTAATGTACCCAGGCATGGTAGCGTCAACAGTCACCATGATATGTTCTGCGGATGGGAGGAAGCAGTCGCATCTCATGATCGAAAGAAGGTCGCCGAGATTGCCGATACCCAGTCATGAAGGTTTGGTCGGTAGGGATACCTGGACAACCAAGCCGCCCGCCCGTGAAATGATGCCGAAATGTCGCAATCCTATCGCATCCTGTGAGTGGCATGGTATGATCTGCAAGAGCAGATGCTAAGTACCGGCAGCGGTCTGGGCCACTTCCAAATGGCACTCTTGGATTTCGTTCAGCCACGTCAACTAGGTGTCCATGATTATAATCGACCGCAAAGGGCATTCGTAGTACGAGTGAGTCGATCGCGGGCTGGAGACTTCCCTCGCCTATATGGATTCCAGGATATCCACTAAGAACTCTGAAGTTCGATGTGGACTTGAATAATTCGAGGTGAATACTCAAAAGACCGTCCACATGTTTGTGATCTGTTACTGCATCCACGCACACCGCACTCTCAGGTTGCGGCCATTCGTCGATAGTGGTAGTCCGATTTGGCGACGAGAGTTCTTGTTCTGTTCGTCGACAAGGACTGGAGGACTGGGCCTTGAAGGCTTGAAGTCATATCCGATAATCAATATACTCCTTTGTCGTCTTGTAGATAGCACAATTCTGTTCATAGATCCGCTGGATTGCTACCTGCAACATCAAACCTGCCTTCTCCTTCGTATCCAGCAACCTCCGCCTCTTCCCGATGTCTGTTGTTTGCTCGATGAGAGAAACCTGCTTGGGTTCGACCTTTTTGCGGATGCTATTGGAAAAGAGAGCATAAGCGGGAACACGGTCTCGGTGGTGCATAGCTATCAATTCGAGGACAATGTCGAGAATTTTCTCTTCTTGAAAGATGGGCTATGCATAAGTTAGTCTCCACGGACCTGTGAAGCAAAAGGCTGTATACTTATTGTTAGGTGACGATAAGCAGCGCGGATCCCGAGGATGCCAAGTAGCTAGGATCTCTTGTTGCAGCCTCTTCCTACAGGCCATGCAAACATCTAAGAGAGCGAGGTCTGCCTCAGTGATGTCCCTTATAACATCCCAGGTGTCAAATCCTTCGACAAGAAAGCGATCTGTATACTTTGACATTCCCAGCCGCTGTAGAAGCGTCGCCGTATCTTCCATCACGTCGCGTGTGCTGTATTCAGATAAAAGTTCCAGGGATCGGCCAGTGAGCAAAGGCAGGATGGATGTTTAGATGTGCATAAAAATTGGAGAGGTAATTTTATAGAAAGAAGTAGGCAAACAGCTTTGTTTATGTAGGCAGGGCATTCAACGGAGAAGAACTACGCAATACACGGTGACGTTTAGGCTGCTGATAGGCAGGTCAGTGCAGCCTCTCCTTCTTAATTTCAAGGGGAGGAGGTTGGCCCTCCTTTGTGGAGCTCGACCGGAGGCCAGCTCCGCTGATCAGCAGCAGTTGCAGCGGAGAAAACTTCCGAGACGTCAATCGCGAGACTTGGTTCGCCAATATTTTGGCAGAGCGTTCCTTGGCATGGAGTACCAGGGTACTATCTCGAGCGCGTGTTCGTGACTGAGAATCACGTGACATTACACATGTGATATAAGGTACTAATTGTATGAGACAAGAATCTTCATGGGAGTCACATCCAATTCCCTGCCTCGGAGGCAGGTACGCTTCTCAGACCTTTGCTAATGGTAGCCCGGAAAGCAATGCTCACATGGGAGATAGGACACCTCTGGGGTGAGGCTGCAGGGTTTCCACCAAACGGCCGGGGGAGGCTGTGCGTTGTCGTCTGACGGCAGGAAGGCTAGAATCTTGGTGGAGGCCGGGGCATGGCCGTTGCCAACAATAGCAGCTCGCGGGTTGAGTTTAGCAAGGAGAATGATCATACACTTTGGTTAGTAGGAGGGGAAAATTACGTTAAGCTTGGATTTTAGTATGGAAGCTTTTACGAGACACAATTGTTTTTGATAAAGAAAAGAGATCCGGCAGGGTATCGCAAAGCGGCCTTAAAATGGCTGTGGGGCAAGGCATTCAATGGCAGCGACGATTAGGTGGTTCATCGTGGTGTACCAGCGGATAGGCTGGGGAGATTGGCCTGTGCGTGACGTTGTTTATATGGCCCGAAAGGACAGCTAACGTCCTTCCTTGCGTACCGAAAAACCTTGCGTGATTGAACGTTAGTTTTACTAAAATCTCGCGAGCGCACGTGAGATTAATCGAATATCGGATTAGCGCTGGATGAGGGGGGCAAATTTAAAATTTTTATTAAGTCCTTTTTCTTGCTTTTTAATTAATTAAAATTATATGATATTAATGTAATTAGTTAGTGTTTGTGACGGCCCAGTTACCCGATCACGTGATGTTACGCTTCCTGATCTTGGGTCACGAGGATAGAGTTGATATATTGTGGTAGGGCCACTTGGTTTTGGTAATTGGATGTCACGTTATTGGATGTGGCTTTGCTGAATTTGCTTTAATATAAGAGTTAATTTTGGGTTAGGGTTCGGGAACGTGTTCGGAAGTCGTCAAGGTTACGCAGTTGGGATTAGCTGAATTAGTTGTTCCTTCCTCTTACCCTAATTGCGCTTTCTTTAGCTTATATGCCTTTTCCTTATTAAGTTAAGCATAAGTTAAGGCAAATTTTGTCACGACAAAGGATTAGGCTTAGTAATATATCTTATATATTGAAGAAAACGAACGAGGTTTAAGGAGGTTTTTAGGAGATCTTTTAATATATAGAAAGCGCTAAACCTTGCTTAGGGCGGGTGCGTTAATTGCATCAGGCGTAGCTTGTTAGTTATTCTTAATAATCTTTTTTTTTAATAAGATAAGTTTCTGATTATTAAGTATAATCTTCTAATTAAATGATTCAAAAAACAACGCTTTTTCTTTGTTATACTTAATTAGGAAGGTATAACTTAATTTTATTTATAATATTTCTTATTTTATTTCTTTTGGCGTTTCCTTTGCATTGCAATTTTGTTTTTAAGTGATGGCTAAAAGGGGTAAATATCATGAAATTCCTTAAGTAGCTTTTTCAAGTGAGTAAAAAGCTTTTTCTTATACTGTGGCAGGGCCACTTGATTTTAGTAGTTGGATGTTATATTATCGGATGCGGCTTTGCCGAGCCTGCTTCGGTATAAGAGCTAACTTTCCTTTTATTCTTTTTAATATTATCTATCTTATAATTGATGATAATTTCTATCTAATACATTTTTTTTTTTATCTTTAAAATAACAAATCCCGCTACTCAAATTTATCTTATCTTTTGATTTGATCAAACTGTTTTTTTATATCAAGTTTACCCTTATGCCTTAAGTGTTCCCTTTCTTGTTATATGGTTGCTTGGGATTTGCCCCTCCATAATACCATTTATTTGTTAGCAAGTGATCCTTTTATTATATTTTGTATTATAGCTTCCCTTATCGAATAGCTGAATTAAATACTTATTCGACTTCCTATTCCTCTTTTCCGTTAATAATTACTAGCTTTGGCTTCGCAAGGATCTGACTTAATAAAAGGTTATTAAGATAAAGCCGGAAAAAGTTTAAATAAAAGATAAGGTGGATTTTAAAGCTTCGGAAATTTAATTTGTATAACGCAACTTTATAGCATTTAATAATCTTATATAATCCTATGTTCTTATTATTAAGTTTCCTTAATAATCAAAAGGTTTTAATATTCTGTATATTAATGTAAACAAAGTCTTCGATAGAGTAATTCAACGCCGGTAATTTTCTTATATTAGCGAAGTGCTTTATTCGATTTTGAACTAAAGTTGTATTGTGGAGGGGCAAATCCCAAGCAACCACACAATAAAAAAGGGAGCACTCAAAGCATAAAAGTAAACTTGATATAAAAGAACGGTTTGATTAAGTTAAAAGATAAGATAAATTTAAGTAACGGGATTTATTATTTTAAAGGTAAAAAAAAAATGTATTAAATAAAAATTATTATTAATTATAAGATAGGTATTGTTAAAAGGAATAAAAGGAAAGTTAGCTTTTATACCAAAGTAGACTTAGCAAAGCCGCATCCGATAACGTAACATTTAATTACCAAAATCAAGTGGCTTTGCTATATGCGCCTCCCTCTTCAAATAATTAATTTGTTTTTAAGTTATAGAATCGCAGATTGTAACGATAAAATCAAATAGCTAAATTATAGAGCAATTGTGGAGGATGTAGCCATGTCAGGTGATAGCTGATAAGTTAAAATAACCTCACTTTTGAAAGCAAACATTTACTTGCTTAACGTCCCCGCCATTAGCAATCATATATATAAATAGCTTTTCCTTTTGTAACTTGCAATTCCAACTTTCCAATTATATCTTTTTTCTTTTTTTTTTTTAATTTTTAATAGCGCAATTTTTTTGCACTTTTTAACGCTTCTTTTATTAATTTTAAAGATTTCCTTTTACAGCGACGCGTCGTTTAAGGCTTTGCATCGCCGATTTTACAATTCCAGCTTCTTGCGAGGCAAGGTAAGGCTAATTATTTACCTCGCCTTAATCTGAGTTAACCAAAACTAATAAACATAAGATTAAGGCTTTCCTTTTTATTAATAATTCCTTTAAAGTTTTATTACTTTATTTTCTTCTCCTTCAATTGCTTCGCCATTGTTGTCAGCTTTTTTAATCATAAGGCTTGTAATTTACTTAATTCCCTTCCCTAACTTCGGAACTTTTATTTGGCTAAATTCTTTTCCTTTCCTTGCGCTCCTCTTATAATTGTAAAGAATTTCCGTAGCAATTAACTTAAAATAATAACCTTTTTTGCAAATCAAGATTTTTCCGCTATAAACTAATCTTTTGCTAAATTTCCTTTCCTTTCTCTATTGCGATTTTTTAACATTATTATTCAAAATTAAACTCTATACGATAGCAAGATAAAATTAAGCTGCTTCTCTATCTTTAAATCGATTTATAGTATCATAATTCTGACCTTCCTCAAGATGAAGTTCCTTAATTATCTTGATGCGTTTTGATTACGCTTTCGCTTTTTTATAGATTTCTATCGTTACCATTTCGTTGCTTTATAACTTTTAAAGTTGAGCCGTCTTCTTTTTTAAGCTAGTTATCTTTTTTTTGCCCTTTTTTCTTTACTTTTTTTTCCTTTTATTGCAGAGTTTTATTAATATCATATTAAGTTTGTTTACTTTTTGCTTTTTAGGGTTAGGGTTTGAGGTTTGGGTTATATTTGTTTCTAACTACGCTAACTTGCGACAAGTGCTTTTATCTCTCTTATATAATACATAAAAGCTTAGAAATATAGAAGAAAACATGCTAATAATATAAGGAGTAATAGCTTAAAAATACAAGGAATACAAAAGGTAACACGCTAAAAAATAAAAAGAAATTTCGCAAAGGTAGCTATGTTGTGAAGGCCTTTAAAAGCTTTAAGGTAAGTGTAATATGAATTGCAAGATAACTAAGTTGTAAAGGCTTCTAGAGATTTTTAAGGTAAGTGTAATGTGAGCTGCAAGGTAGCTAAGTTATGAGGGCCATTAAAAGCTTTAAAATAAGCGTAATATAAATTGCAAGGTAGCTAAATTGTAAGGGTTATTAAAAGCTTTAAGGTAGGTGTAATGTAAGTTATAAGGTGGCTGGATTGTGAAGGCTATTAAAAGCTTCAGGATAAATGTAATATGAGTTGCAAAATAACTGAATTGTAAAAGCCACTGGAAGCTTTCGGGTAAGCGTAGTGTAAGTTATAAATTACTTACATGCTAGAATTGAAGTTGCAGCGATTTCTCGAGCCTATATTAAGGTATTAGCAATATACCCGTCAAGCTATTTAGCCCTAAAGTGCCCTAGTAGGCCTTGTAAGGCCTTGTAGGTCTTTGCTGTTTCGGCTTCTATTAAGCTTTCTGCCAATAGGATCAAAGGGTGAAATACAAGGCCTAAAGCGCTATATTTAAGGCGTTTAGCATTTGCTGCCTCTAATAATGTGGCGTAAGCTTCTTCGCGTGCTGAATCCTTATTAATAACTATTATTTGGACGTCATAATAGTGTTTGGAGGTACTTATAAGCATTAAAAAATTAGGCCATTAGCTATTTTCTAAGGCTAGAGACGCTATAATAAGTGTTAATTCTGATTTCACTTTAAGATCTTCCCGGTTAGAAAGGGTTATAATAAATGCACGGGTAATTTGGTTGTGGCATATAATCCAACGTCGTTTAGCACCTTTATAGGTGTCTTTATGGCCTATTTGAAGGTAGGCTCCGCAGGCGGTATAAGGGGAAATAGGGGGCTTTACAGGAAATAAAAGCCTAATTCGTAATGCTTTAGTAATTGTAGAATTCGCTAAAAGGTGGTGTTTTTACATAAGTAGGATTCTAAGCCAATGTCGTCCGAGGTAGCTAGCGTTCTTTAGCTTTGATTTTAGCGCTTGTTTTGATAGGGTAAGTAAAATCTTCTTTTTTAAGTCTTGGTTAACGCTAAAGAAGACCTTTTGGGCTATCGGTAAAGGGCGTCCAAGAAGTTCTAGGTAAATTTTAAGGCATATAACCACTAGAATTAGTTGTGCGGCTTCCTTAGCAGCTCTGTAAAGCCCTAGGGCTAATAAGGCGTATATAGGGAGTCCTAAGCTTCCTTTTCTCACTAGCAGGGAGAGTAAAGCCTGGCGAATTATGGTAATCTTTTCCCTTGGCTCCCTAACAATATTCCTAGGAGCATTACACAATAACGCTTTTATTAATTGGCTATGGCAATGGCGGGAAGGTGGTTTTAATTACATAAGAATTACATAGTAACGCTTTTGCTAATTGGTTGCATTAATGGTAGTGCGAGGCGTCGTTTGCTTGCATTTAGCAGTGGCATGGGCTGCTGCATCTTATCAAAACTTTTAGCGCATTAAATTGCAATGGCAATCGCAATTGCATTATTAAAATAATACTTTTAATATTAATTAAAAAGGTAAAAATAAAGTTAATTAATTGCCATAATTAATGTTATATTTATAGGTTATTTGCAAAGTAGCAGTGGTTGTTGTTAAGGAATTAAGTGGTTATAATATAATATATTGCAACAAATTAATATTGTTGCGGGGTAGTGATATAAGCTACACCTTACCAAAAATCGACGTCGCATTGCTATAGCACTTGCAATTCCAGGAATTATATTTATAGCTGTTGAAATATTAAATTTATAACCTTTGCTACTGGCTAAATATATATTTATAATAATCGTAATTTAAATGGAATGCAATTAGCTTTAATATAAGATAACAATTAGCTATAGCGGGGGCCTGCAATTTGTTATAATAAAGGATTATAATTGGTTATAGCAGACAACTTATATTCGAGGTGGGAGTAGTATCATGTACAAGAGCAAATAATTACTACTTAATTTTTTCAATCCGCATATGTAATTCAAGTTGTATGCAATTCGTGGCTGCAATAGCATGTTTTAATTCGTTATAAGAATTAAGAGTAGTAAAAGATTTGATTCCACTTAAGTATGCGATTGGTTGTGGCATTAAGCGAATATCAAAATAAACAAATATTATCACTTTTCTTATAAGAGTGCAAATCGTTAAAATAAGTAGAAGCTACCAGTCGTTGCAATGAATTAGGATTAGCTATGGCAAAGGCATAGGATTGGCTATGGCAGCAGCTTACGAAGGCATTTAAGCGTTATGCAAAATATGTATTATATTTAATGTTTTGGCAGTGGCTAAAGCTTGAAGTTGTAGGAAAAGTAAACTCCAACTTCATAAAAGGCGCTAATATTAGTAAATTCCATTGTTTGCCTTTATCGCTTACCTGATTTCAATATAAGGTTAAGTTATTTCTACTTTCTTTTTTCTTTCGTCTTTTAGCTTTTTTAATATCATTGCCATTTTTTTTAACTATAGCTGCCATAACCAACATCTTTAATTGCTACGTATTAATTTTTAAAATTAATTGCTACTTTAGCTTGCTTTCCTTTTCTTTTAAGAACATTAATTTACTTTCACACCGACCTGCCACTTTTCGATTTGCTACGCCCTGATTTGCCATTTCTTAATCTATTATGACTTCACTCCTAATATATCGATTTGCCATGCGTTATCTTTTATTTCTACAAGTTCCAATACGTATATTTTTATTTCTTATCTTTTCTCTTATTATCATGATATTCCAAGTTATTTAAATTCACTTTGCTTTTGCGCTTCCATTGCTAAGTTATTACTTAAGAGACGCACTTACTTTGCTTTAATCTCCATTGCCATATTATTTCCTATAATTTAAGTCTTTTTTATTTTGCTTTTTTATTGCTATATTATTTCTTATAATTTAAGTCTTTTTTATTTTGCCTTTTTATTGCTATGTTATTTTCTTGAGTTCAACTTTACTTCGATTTCTCTTTTCCATTGCTATGTCATTTCTTATAACCTAATGTTTTTCATTTTGACATTTCCATTGCTATATTATTCCAAGCTATGCAAATCTCTTTTACTTTAGCATCTTTATTGCTATGTTATTTTTATAGCCTTAGTTTTCTTTATTTTAGCATTTCCATTGCTATATCATTTGCAGTTTAAATGTCTTTTATTTTATTATATCTATTGCCAAATCATTTCAAATTATGCAAGTTTCTTATATTCATTAAATTCAATTGCCACAATGATAGATTTGGCTAACTATTATTTCTGCCATAACTTTTAATATTATTAACTTCCATTTTCACGTTATGTTATACTTCAGCAGCAATAGCTATGGCAATAATGACCCCGAATTTGGCAGATTCTATTGCGGCCTAGCATTAAAGGAAGTGCTTGTGGTTTTTATGGAAGTTAATGCCACTGCTTATAATCCTTTCGCCGCATTTGGTCTCACGCTTATTACTATTAATAATAAGATTTATTTTGCCTTTATTTGAGCTATGCGTTACCGTCATAAGAATGCTATTGGTTGATTTCTTGTTATTATTAAAGCCTTTCTTATGTAGGTTTAGCTTTAAAATGCATATAATTACTTTTACGATAATGACTATTATAGCAACATAGTGTAGAGGGATAAGTCGTCTGTGCTACATAAAAGAAGTTAAGTGAGAGCTAATAAGTGTAACACAAGGATATTAATGAATGTGAATGAAGCTTAAAGAAATGTATATTGTTATGCATGTTATTTCGTTCGAAGATTCGATTGCTTTTTGTTTAATATAAGGCTTCGCTTAATTTACTTATGGGCAAAAAAAAGAAAAAAAGTTATTTCGGCCCGAATGCTTATACCTACATCTCCGCTACATTCGTTCCCCCTTTTCCAGATAAGTGGTTGTTCTTTAATCACTAAATCTCCTTCCCTTGTTTTACGAATTCCTTAACCTTTACCTTATCTTTATTTACGCTATCTTTTCCCTTGCTATTTGACAAGTCTTAATCTTTTGGCGTAAGGGCAAAATCTTTCGGTATAACAAGCATAAGCGTTTCACCTGCAATGCTCTTTTTCAAATTATAATAATAAAACTTCTTCCCATAAGATTTCTTTTTTAATTCTTGCATCACTTTATGAGATTCTTTAGCAATCATTATCACTTTTTCCTTTTAAGTATTTACATATCCCCACATCTCCTCCTTGATATTAGCAAATATGATATTTCGGTTTTAAAGTACAAGCGGCAAGTCCCATTTGGTTCGAGCAACTAATGCATCCAAAAGAGGTCTTAGCCCGAAGAGCTTTACAACTATTGGAAATCGATAAGGAATAATATCAAACAAAAAAGGCAATCCTAAAGGCAAAGCTTTTCCAACTATTATCTCTTTATATCTTCTGGCTAGCCCCTTCCAAATCCCTTTATTAATAATCTTCAAAAATTAATAATCGTTTAAGACTCTAACAAATCAAGGGAGTATTATACATTTCATTTTAATGGCCGGTTTGTTAATTCCGTAGGGTAAAGTTAATTTCATAATTCTCATTTGCCCTTTCTTATATAGCACCACTTTCTACGAGACCCCAATCTTAATTTAATTCTCCTTAATAATTATAAATTTGGTAAACTAGTGAATAAATCCATTAATTTGTTAATTCCATTTGCAAATGTTTATTTAAAGTCTCCCTAATTACTTTAAATGCGTTTCAACAAAGATAATCATTGTAGTAAACTCATCTTCATCATTTAAAAATAATAAGCCCTAAATCTAATTCACCCCTTTTCTGTACTTAAGTGCATCTGGCACATTAATATCAATATGCTTAAAATAGGTTAAATCGCCTACCTAATTATATTTGCCGTAATAGGGATACAAAGCTAACCTCCAATGCTTGTCCAATCGAAATGCCGCGTACAAGGCCTAATACAAAGGATCTTGCCTCATTAATTGTTGCTTTATCAAATAAAATATATTTTATAACCAGCCTTAATTCTTATTATCATTCATTTCCTAAAGATAATACTTGTATATCTCAAACTTTAATAAAATGTTATCAATTAAGCTAATTTCCTATCACCACCCAAATAAGTTAACATTAACTAACTCGTTACGTTTCTAATTATTTATACAAATCTTACTAATTTGTTTTTTAAAAGTAGCTTGGTTGTAATCGAATGTGGCTTCAAGATTCAAAGGAACAAACTTGTAGGTGCCAAACTTATTTGCAAGATATGGTGATCTATTCTTTCGCTTAAATTACTATATTATATCATTTGCCGCCTTCAAATCCCCTACCTTGTTTTGATTTTCCAAGATGTATTAAAGCCTCCTTTATAACTTGCTAGCAATTAAAGTTTTTACTTAAAGCTTAACTTTTTTGCTTATGTTTTTAAGGTGTTTGAAGCAAATATAACTTATTGCAATTATCTTTACTAACAATTTCAAGGCTATTATTTTCACAACTGGCGTTTTTTTGCTAACTCTTTCTATTTAGGTAATTACCTTATTTAATAAACATTTACATTAATGCTATTTCTTTGCTAATCTTTTGATTTCGATGCCTTTTTCATTCTTGTTTTCTTTAGAGCTTGCAACTAGCAATACCTGCTTGCTTCTTTTCCAAAAGTTAATTTATTTGTTTAAGACATTATATTAAGAATCTTTTGCTGATGGGAATTTAACAGGTAAATCCTTGAAAATACAAATTTTAAAGGCTAGGCTTCCCAAATGCAATGGCTTGCTAATATTTGAAGCCAGTTTTAGTTTATATATAACGTTAATAATCAATAGCCTCAAGAAATCTATTTGCATGCTAATTATTTCTTGCTCTTTTGTTATAAGAGGCGAAGGATTGGGAATATTGCTTGCTTTATTTATATTTAATAATATAACTTTTTTAATAACCTTTACTTCTTTTCTTAATATTGTAATCTTATTGTATACAGCTTAGTTAATACATAAAATCTCTTCGCCTACTTGAACTTTCCTAGCTAGCTTGCGAATTGATTATATTAAAGTGCTAAATGGATTCTTTTTAAGTGACTTAATCAAAGCAGAAATCGCCTTATTTCCTCACTGTCTTTTTAATTTTTTAATTGCTTTCAAACGTTTATTTTTTCTTTTTCAATTCAATTTCATAATGATTTCAGCCTTAGCAAACTTCTCACGGAATTCCTACTTAGACTCTTTTAATTTGTAAGCTCTATTTTGCCTTATATACATATAGAAGTTTTTAATAATGTCATTTACGTTATCATAAGCTCTTATAAGTTATTTTAAAATTTGCTATTAACTTTTATATCGCTTTACAAAGTCGATAATGTTTGCGATATTGTGGATCAAGTTTTTAACATTTCTTGGCATCGCTTCATAAATAACTAGTGCTATTAATTAGAAGTTTTTTTAGCGCTTTATGGTTATGTTTTATAAATGGTATTAAAGCTCGCAAGTGATATGGAAAAGTTATTTGCTTTTAAAAAGTTGAAGTTGAAAATTTGAAAAGAATTTGAAGTTTTTGTTAACTTTTTTCAAATGTTTACTTTCGATTTTAGATTCTTTTGTAAATTCACTTTTTTGAATTCACTTTTCGCTTTCTTTTTAAACATGCCGCCTTTAAAAGCCCAACTTTTCGCGCTTTCAACTTCTTTTTCTTTTAACAATTTTCCAAAAAAAGTTTACTTTCGGTAAGATTGTTTGCTTTTATCTAGCACATATAAACGCTAACAATTTCAAGTAAACATTATAAAGCTCTTTTTTCGTAATATCCCAATGCATATTACTTTATTAATCGAAACTTCATAGCAACATTTATCATGCTTACTTATAATTAGGATCAAGCTAAGGACGTTATCAATACCTATTACTATTTCAACTCTCTTGCTAATATAATCCCTAAGTCAGCTTTATTAGCTTTTTTATTCAACAGCAAGCATATTCAAGATTACTTTAATAATCTTTACATCGATATAACCATTTTTATTATCCATATAAAGTTCGCTAAATAACTTAAGTTCCATAGGTGCTTTCTTACGCTTCCCTTAAATAAGAACTTAAAGCTTTATAGCAATTCCTACGTTATCTAATTTAATTAACTTTTTCTTCTTCCCAATAATTTAATTTAGCAAAACAATAATTACATATTCCGCGATAATAACATTATCACAAGCGTTTCCCCTCTTAAGCTTAATAACATTGCTTTTTATCCTTATTATCACAAATGGATCAAGCGCATACTTTATTACATTAACACCTTTGCCATCTTGCTTACCGCTATTGCTAATCCATTTAACAATAAGCTAATTCCCAACCTTTTTGCTTGCATCTTTTATTTCATTAAAAACTTCATTTAGCCTCGCATAAACTTTATCAATATAATTACTTATTACGATGTTTATTTCGCTAATTTTTATACCAACGGTTTTTATATAACCTTTAACCCCAAGGATGCTATTTCCATCAGATTTGCATTTAAAAGTTGCCTTACATATCAAATTTTGTTTTTCTAAATCCAGACCGAATTCCATAGCTCTTCCAAGAAAAGCAAATTAAGACGTCTGATTTTAAGTCTTTTAATGCTTTTAATTTACCATTAAAGCGTGCAAAAAAGTTTAACAAGAAAGTCATAGCTCCCGTTTTCAACGCAAAAGGCGGTAAGGCACCTTTTGTCAAGGTTACCCCTATTAAGAAAATTAGTCGTGCTTCCTCTAAAGCTTCTGATTTAATAAATATTACTCTTATTAAGAAAATTAGTTGTGCTCCCTTTAAAGCTTCTAATTTAATAAACCTTACTCCTGTTAAGAAAACTAGCCATGCTTCCTTTGGAGCCTTTGGTATAAAGAATAGTACTCTTATTAAGATAACCCAACTTGCTTCGGTTACTTCAAAGGCAACTCCCGCTAAAGCTAAGAAAGCAGCTACCGCTTATTTCACCATGAGCCGAAAAGGGCGTGGTTACTCAACCCTTAACAAACAAATTATGCAATTAAAATTAATGCTCCAAAGACTACAAGCTTTACTGATTAAGAATATATACTTTTCATTGTTTTACCTTAATGCGTTAACTTGTAGTAAATGTTTAAAGTTGGAAACTTCCTAATCGATTTCAAAGTGACTCGCTTAATTTTCCGTATACGAAACCCATACAGAAGACTAACCCCAATTTGGAACTTATACAGAAGATTCTATTCATTTTCGGTATAATAAGGAAACCCATGTACATGTCTAAACTATTTAAAGTTTAAACCACCCTAAAGCTAATACTATTCGACTCCTTAATACCTCTCCCACATTAATTCAACGTTAATTTAGCCATTACCTGCCTAACCATACCTCAGATTCCAAAAAAGCGTAACCCACTTCCACTTTACCAATTAAAAAACAAGAAATATAAAGCAAAAAAAGCAAGACAAAGGGAGAAATATTAGCAAAAACAGGCAAAGAAGTAGCATTCCACGTTTCAGAATATCTTCCAAGCAATGCCTAAGTCGGTCCCAAACCTGCAATACTCCGTACAACTTAATGAATTTCCTCCCGCCAATCCCCGTGACTTCCAACTTTTAATAAGCTATAATAATAAATTTATTCCACTACAAATTAATAACAAGTTAAAACAATTTCTTCCGCCGCCAAATCCGTTTCTAAGTTCAATTTCTATAGATATATCAAATGTCAAATCTTGCGAATTAAATGTAAAAGAGCCTATTAACAAGGCCGGGGGTACTGATTTC
This sequence comes from Cadophora malorum, assembly GCA_017365405.1. Taxonomy (NCBI): domain Eukaryota; kingdom Fungi; phylum Ascomycota; class Leotiomycetes; order Helotiales; family Ploettnerulaceae; genus Cadophora; species Cadophora malorum. The sequence goes on along the minus strand of JAFJYH010000316.1, from coordinate 2,680 downwards.
CATGACATTAACAACCCAGAAGCAAATGTGGATAAATCAAAAGTTGAAAAACTCGCCATCCAATTAGCCAATCAACTTATCCAATTTCAAGGGTGCTACTATAACTGCTATAGGCATTTTAGTAGAAAATATGCTAATAAGCAAGAACCGCATCATAACTTGTAGACTTTCCTTGATGAGTCTAAAGACGAAGCATTATTTAAGTGTCCGGATGTGCTAAACTCCAACTAAATTGTACCTTATAATAATGATTTAGCTAATTTAATAATAGCTGCATAAAAGCGTTAAATGTTTAGCAGAATTTATCCAAACAATCTTGAGGAGGCACCTATGCATATTTATCTTTAAAAAAGAAAAACGCTATATTAAATAGCCATAGTGACGTTTGATATTAATAACATCACAGAATATATAACCAGTTTAAAGGTTGCCAAAGGCGGCATTTAATGGAATCTTATGCAAATACCAATTTCTAATTTGCAATTTAACTTACATTTCCGTAAGTGGCAAATTCATTACCTTAATAGCCATAAACATATGCATTTGATTTTCAAGCCTATTTATAAAATTCCGCATTATACCTTCGATCGGCTCATTAGCTTTGAAGATATCTCACTTTACCTCCTCTTTCCATGTCTTTTCTGGGAAAGTCAGCAAAGTAGCTATCTTTTAGATGATGACTTTGAAACATAGATAAATCATATTCTACTTCCTGCTATTTACATGCATCACGCAAGCTCTCAAATCCAGCACTATCTTTCCAATTATTAGCATAACAAATGCAATTCTACCGCCTATAACGTAAAAAGACGAAGTCAAAAGATGGATGTGTTGCCGTAGAAGCAACTTCTTATGCATTTTGTCCCGCTGAATCAATTACATCAGATGTAGCAAATTATTTAAAAAACTATCGAGCAATTAGGCCTGCAACAATTCAAAAATGTTATTATTTTACTCCACGCTAAGAATCTCAAAATGCTAACAAAAGATTTAATCTGGAATAATATAATAACGCGATTCCGGAAGTATTAGTGGAGCATGGCTAATGAGGTATATAATTTTATTAACTTCTACTACGATGTTAAAAAAGAAATTTGTTCAAATCAGACTTACCTCTCGACCAAAGACCTTAACAATTCATCGCCTACGGAAATACTTCTTTAAAAGAAGTGTTATCTGAATAATTATTATGCCTAATACCGGAATAGCGGGAAGTGTAATTCATGCAAGCGGACCCTATACCCAATTGCTATACTTAAAAACATTATCTTTATAAGAGTTAAGCCTGGAATTAATTTATGACAGCGTTTTAGCGGTCTTTTATATAGTCAATTTTACTTTAATGTTAAGGAAATGTTTGCAGCTAAAAATTAATATCTTTTTATAAACATTACTATTAAAACCCTCGCCTTAAATCCGCAATTATGAAAGACCTAATAGCATGTTGGGGCTAAGCTTAATTATAATCCTATTGCATTAATGAAAGCATATCTTTATGCAAAAGCTTGGTGTTACTATGGGATCTAAGGATTAATGCAAAAATCATTTGGAATCCGAAAGGAGCATCGAATCTCGGCTGCTCTTTTCAATGCTATAGATCGCCAATTAGAGATATTGAATTTGCGTTAGCAAAGAATTGCTTTTGCTAACAATGAGTTGCCATATGTTACGCATTTGATAGCAACAATGCTATTATGATACTAATGGAATATCAACAAATTCTGCATTAGATTTGAAATGGTCTATAGCTTAAGTAGGCGTTAATGGGTAACGTAAGAGCATATCCAGATGATATTAATATTTCTTTGTTATCTTCGATTCTTTTACAAAGATAGGCATTCACAAGAATTGGCTAACTGCTAACAAGACATCTGATATGCACCTAATAGCAATTCTTCCGATAGGCTTTATCGAACTAAAGGGCTTGAATTTCAAATAACTATGCCTCAGTACAGGTACGCATGATTTTTAAAAAAAATCGATTGGGAAATAATAACCTTTCAAGCGCCTCACGGACAGTACATGCTCTTCAATAACCCATTTATACAACACGCATATTACGCACAGTATAAGCAAATCCGTAACATTCAAAAGAACTTTATTCGGATTAATAAGATTCAACAGCTTATACAACAATTTGATAAAACCCCTACATGTCAAGATTTTCTTGAGGATATCTTGTTACAAATATGCCTCTATGCGTTTCGAAAAAATGTTTTCTAACAAATCAAACCCCTCTTCAAAAAAGAATATATTAACAAAGCGCTTGCTAAAAAGATCTTTTTATGCTAGCTAAATGTGAATTGTATTTTGCGGTCCCAACATCGCTTGATGCATTTTATAACAAGGAAACGACTTACTGTGCAAAGCATTAATATGCTCTTTGCTTAGGGTTAGGGTCCGGGAACGTGTTCGGGAGTCGTCGAGGTTGCGCAGCCGGGGCTAGCCGGGTCGGTCGTTCCTTCCTCTTACCCCGGCCGCGCCTCCCCCGGCTTATACGCCCTCTCCTTGTCGCGTTAGGCACGGGTCAGGGCGGGTTCGAGTTAGGGTCAAATCTCGCTTGAGGCTCGATCGGCCTCCGGCCCAGGGTTTGGGTTAGGGTTTCCTAAGCAGGGGGCAAGCCCCTACGCCTGCGGCAGGCCTGTCGTTGATCGAGGACGCACTCGAAGAGAAGGGAATT
>JAFJYH010000315.1:0-53649 GCA_017365405.1 Cadophora malorum | reverse complement strand
ACCCACTCCACCACTCCATCAAAGACAAGCTAGATCCCGTCTACCGCGCTTTCTACGAGGAGCACATCTTCGATAAGCAGCAGGTGCATTTGCAGCCTGTTGAAGCGTCGAGGACGTCTGGTGTGCTGATTCCTGGTGGAGGTGAGATGGTGGAGGTGGGTAGTACGAGGGATTTCGCGGTGAGGAGGAGGGAGACTGAGGGGCCGGATGTGATGGTTAGGGTTTTTACGCCGGGAGGAGAGAGGCCGGAGGAGGGGTGGCCGGTTATGGTGTATTATCATGGTGGAGGTTGGGTTTTGTGAGTATATTTTGTTTGGTTTGGGGAAGTCTTGAGGGTTGGTGAAGGAGATTATCTTGAGTTATATTCCCGAGCTTGGCTGTCCAGATGATGGAAGAGACTCAGGGTATATGAATCTCGAGCAAGCGAAGAGGACTAACTAAATCTTTTTTGTTCAGAGGAAATATCGATACAGAGAATGTAGTGTGCACAAACCTGTGCACCAGAGCAAACTGCGTTGTTATCTCGGTAGATTACAGGTATGTTATGTTTACTTCCTTTCGCTTACCGTTCATGTTCTCCCTCCAGCAATCTCTCCATCGACAAGCCCACATCCCGGTTCAAAGTCACAAAAAGCACACAGAACTCCAAAACTCACTTGCTGACAATCCATAGACTCGCCCCCGAGAACCCTTACCCAGCAGCCGTCCAAGACTCATGGGAAGCTCTTCTCTGGCTCCAATCAACCGCAGCATCCCTTCTCTGCCTCGACCTCACCAAAGTCGCCATAGGCGGCTCCTCAGCAGGCGGAAACCTTGCTGCAATCATGTGCCATAAAGCTCTCTCCGCACCGTCTATAGTCCCCAAATTCGTCGCACAGTTGCTTATTGTGCCTGTGACGAATAACACGGCGGATACGAAGAATACGGTTTCGTGGAGGGAGAATGAATTTACGCCTGCGCTGCCGGCGCTGAAGATGCTATGGTGAGTTTTGAAGGGTGTTTCAAGAGAGTTTGGAGGTACTTCGTATCAGTTTATGAGCATGGAAACTTACTGTTCTTTTTACAATATAGGTACAGGAAACACTACCTCCCCAATCCTAAAACCTGGTCAGAGCCAGAAGCTAGTCCCCTCCTCTATCCAAGCGGATGGGAGACGCAGCCTAAAGCGCTAGTTGTGGTTGGTGAACTGGATGTGCTGAGGAGCGAGGGAGAGGCTTATGCGGAGAAGTTGACGAAGGCGGGTGTGGGTGTTGATTTGAAGGTTATGAAGGGGATGCCGCATCCATTTTTGGCTATGGATGGTGTACTGCAGCAGGGAAGGGATACGATTACTTATATGGTGGAGGCGCTGAAGGAGGCTTTTGCTTAGGAGGTTTGAGAATAGGAATGGTCCGAATGGAATGCAAGGAGGCGAGGGTCGGATGGTCTTGGGCTGCGTGGTTGGTCTTTAGGTTGCTTTGGATGGTTTTGATAGCACTTTTTAGGAGGTTATAGATTTCTTTTGGGAACATTGGTAGGCAAGGATAGATGCATAGATTGATAGAAGCTAATAGATTGTCAAGTGATTAGAAAGAATCATCCTCCTTGTACGCTTGTCCTGTTCAATGGCCCATAAACATTCATCTGTCTAGAGAACCAAACCGCCGTGAGAGACGCCCAAAGCTTGCGATTCAGTTTGGCGATCTAGGATATCAACAACTTGCGCACCTTCCTTCGAAGTCGCCCTCCACTTCCTCCACTGGTCATCGACTCTGTTGACTAGTGCGGTGGCATTGGGTCGATCAGCTGGATGCATCTTGATCATATCTCCGATAATGTCTCTTAGCTCTTGAGAATAGCCTCCATCGTTCATCCGCGATACCTGCCAGCTGTACTCGTAAAGTCTGGGTGGTGGAATGCCCGTCATCATCGTGTAAATGGTAGCGCCAAGCTGCCAGATCTCGCTTGCCCGGCTGTGGGAATGTGTGTTCTTGTAAACCTCCTGCGACAGTGGTCAGAACTACATGATATCGTGATACATGACAATTGAACTTACAGGAGGAAAGAAGTACTGCTTCTCAATAGGAGCATTCTCCACCTTTGGCGCCATCGCCACACTTCCACCTACTGCCCCAGTGACTTTTGCCCACTGAAACCCACCCAGCTTGCACTCTCCATACGTCTCTTCTCCTACTGGTCTCTTGAACCATATCTGTCCTGGACTAACGTCCATAATCAGAATAGCATGCCAGTCGTCGTCATGCTTTTGGAATTCTCCAGGTATGCCGATAGTCTCCTTGACACCATAATGCAACCAGAGAAGAGCACGAGAGATACTTCTCAGCACATGCCAGCAGAGACCTTCGGGAAGGGCAGGACGAGTATAGTTTTGCGAGGCGAGAACATGCCAAGTCGCTTCGTCGTGAAAAGGTGGGTAGGTTGATGCTGATGGTAGGAGATAGGATTGCGAACCAGCATCCATATCTTCCCAGACGGTGATGTCGCCATATGGACCTGCTGCAGTGGAAGTGCCCTCCAAGTTGGAATTTGTGACGATATCAACGAGGGAGATGAGGTTAGGATGATTCAGGATGAGAGATATAGGCACAGCTGCCACTGGTAGGATGACATCTGCTAGTAATGTCTTTGTAGAATTTCCATTGGTGTCCTTGACGAAGACTTTTGGAACCTTGGTTGCAAGAAACTTGCTCTGGTCGCTGGTACGCACAACTTTGATTGTGGAGGCAATATGTTGGAGTTCTGAAGGATCCTGGGGTATATAACGCGGTTGAACTGGAACCTTGGTCGACTTCACGGGTATTCTGGGATCCATGATCGAGAGTGTTCCTCCAGGGAGACGATCCAAACAATAATGAAACTTGACTTACAAGATGAAACCTACACTTTTTTGAACTTGTAGCTATCGAGTTCTGTAGCTACCAAAGTGGGAATGAAAGGACTATCCTGAGGAATGTGGTTCTTCCTTTGACTGAGATATTCACCTGAAGAGCTAGCCTTACTCCGGAGCCAAGTGGCCCGTACGAGGGTACTCAAACGAAAGGGGTATCGATGGAAGCAGCCAATGCCGGAATATCACAGAGATGCGAAGATCCTGCAAGACAAATAAAAGTTTGATACAGTACAGTACTCGATGGTTGAGATAAGAAGGATGAAAACATGCAACATGCATTATCCTGTGAGATGAGGCTTATGTAACCAACGCGAGCCAATTATTTGGTTGGTCTCGGTTCATCCTTCGTTCCTCTGCCGCGCCTCCATTTTTCCCATTTCATTTCAGGGGCAGAGAGCCCAGACCACTCGTTTTGCCCGCTTGTACCTGCCCCCAGCGCCCAGAAGTCCTTGCCTGTTGCCCACCTGCACTCAAACGAAGGATCTCCGCCCATCTCGACTCCTGTCCCGCCCGCCGTCGTGTCGCTCGCTCGCTCCCTCTTTGATCTTCAGCACCAGCACCTTCGCTCAACCATCTCCATCGATCGACATCCACGGCCCAACGACACCTCATCGCCGCATCGCATCCTCAAGTCATTGCACTGTCGCTGCTGCTTGTGTGCGCGTCGACATCGATGCCGATGTAGGTGTGCAGTCCTCGTCAACTTCAAACATAGAGCTTGTTCTCTTTCACACTCGTTATCGTTCCTCAGCTCCTGCGACCGCAGCCTCCAGTCAGCCTCTCGACCACCCACGGCAACTCGCAGCTCTTCGAACAATCCTTCCTTCATCTCCCAAATCTGTATCAGCGATACGAATTATTTTCAACGAGACGTACATTCTGATATTCCGCCATATCCTGCGGTGCAGACATTCGGGATCCTTTGAAAGAGAGCCCTTCCTTCCATCACGACCTCTATCACCACGACCATTACACCATCTCTCGAGCCTCACGAAGCGTCAATCATCTACAGTCACCTACCACTGTTCAGTCCATAATCCGCATCACAAGCCAATATGGCATCCTACGGCTCAAGTTCGTGATCTCCTGTTCCCTCCCAACTGCACCAACTAACTTTGATGCAGCCTCTGTCTCCAACCTCTTTCGACGATGTGTAGAATGCGAAGATGTCACACCTAGCTGCCCGGAAACCTGTCCAAGCGGTCAAATCTGTTCCCTTGTTCCACAAACTTGTAATGAGTGCTCAAAGACCACTTGTGTCGCTTCATCCGCAGCTCCCTCTACAATCTCCACGGCACCAAAGTCATCGAGTTCGGGACCCAACGTCGGAGCTATTGCAGGTGGTATCATCGGAGGAGTTGCCGTCATCGCGATTGTGACTTACTTGGTCTGGAGATTCTGCATCAAGACGAAGAGGCAGCAATACGAACAAGAGAACTGGGCCGAGGATCCGGATGATGCGATGGAGGCAGAGAAGGATTTCACCATGAGACGAGACGCAAGAGCTTCGACACACACAGTTGCTTCCATAGCGTCTACTGTTCTTACTCGGGCGTCCAACATTATCCAAATCGCTTACATTCCCGGCGTAACGAATCGCTCAGCTCCTTCAACTCCTGGTCTGTTGGTTCCACCGGTTCCTCCGATTCCGATTGCCTTGTCCGATGCTGGCACTCCACGATACGAGCAAGAACACTTCTTTATGCCTGGCGACCTCAGAGACTCAACCTACTCGGCATTGAGTGATAGGACATCATATGCTAGAACCAGTGTTGCTTCGACAATCTACGGCAAAAATGCTGTGGTATCACCAGTACCTGCTCAGACTATGATTAGAGGCAAGGCTGCTGTGGTCAGTGTCAAATCCAATGGTCAATCTTCTGGAGAAATGACCCCACCTGTACCCTCCGTCGACTATAGCAGATTCGGTCCTGGTGGACCACCTAGTCCTGCTTTCAGTGTTGGATCTACCTTCCTGAACAACGCCAATACAGCTACACAAGTCAGACCTCAAGTGGTCAGAGTTGTGAGTGCACAAAAGAAGGGAACTCCAGCTCCATCTGTATCGGATGGGGAGATGACCCCACGTGCCAGTGCCCTGACTCGAGATTCGAATGCTATCACTATCATCGACGATACCCCAGCAATCGATCAAGGTCCTTTCAGCGACCCTCCGCCCAACCTTCGTCAGTCCAGTAACAGCAGTCTCACTGCCGTAATGGAGGAGACACCAGCGAAGAAGACAGAAAGGTCGCCGAAGAACGACAGTGGCCTCTTTGGAGATCAGCATGAGTTGAAAGAGTGATTTGATCTTGCTGGGTGATGATCTATCTACTCTAGTGTGACTTTATGGCTATTTCTTTGACACGACCGATTCGGATTCTTCTGTTTATATTCAAAATCTTTTTTCTTCCCTCGGCGATATGGGTGGCGCAACTAGGAAACTGAAGGGGTCGGGTCATCTTGTCAGCTCCTTAGGAGCTTTCTCCGTAGATTACTTTCCTTCCAATACCAAAGTCTGATTTTCTCAAATCGTGTGCTCCAGCTTCGATATATCGTAACGATGAGTGTAGTGCTAGGTAATGCTCGACATGTAACGTTCCGAACATGCTTGAAGGGTCACCAAGACGGTGCGGAGAAGTACGGACAGTCGACACTCTTCATAAAACCAATCAAAAACTAATCATTGTAATTATCAAGTCAATTGCACGACTCACATCTGCACATGGCGCAGAGCCGATTTGAGTCAATTGTAAATGCAGCAGCCAGGTCAGGTCAGGTCCGTGGCAGATTTTCCGATCCGTGCTTGGCAAAACCTTTATTTCTATGATCAACAGCAAGAGCCTCGCCTTCAAACCTCGAAGTCACGTCGCAACACCATCAAACGAGTCGATTTATACCTACCACAACCGCCACTAGATACGAAAAAGAACCACTGCGTAGCAAGCGCAAGAGGTACGTCCAACACTCTCAAGTGGCAAACGTACAATCATTCATCATGTCGTACCCCCCACCTCCAGGTCTCCCATCTAAATCCACATCCTCACCTCATCCATCTCTACCTGCTCGACCACCGCCATCCTCGACACCAGCCTTCAAGCCAGCCTACAATGCCGGACGAGGTGCGCCATCCTCATCTTTCGCAGGCTTCGCACCCAGATCCGTAGCTGCTCCCGCCCCTCAACCAGCCTACAGCCCATACCCACAACCAGCATACCCTCAACAAGGTTATAATGGATACTCTGCACCATCACAGCCAGAAGCAGCTTATGGCGCCGCACCACAAATCCGCAATCCATTCGCACCTCCCAGTCAGACGCCTGGCGCGGTAGGAAGAGGCTATGATGAAGATCCAGAGATGGCAGCGCAGATCGCGCAATGGCAATCGGCATATGCTGGCAAAGACGCCTCGACAGCTTCCTCCGGTGGATATACTGGTATTGTGAGAAGATACCCAACGGGTGAGACTTCAGGTGCTGCGACCTCGGCGAATGCTGCTCCGTTGGGAGGACGGACTGATGGGCCCAGTATGAGCAACGCAGCTATGAACAGTGCAGCACACAACGACACAGGTGTAGCAACAGTCGTGAACGATGCGAAGACCAACACAAAGACCGTCGTCCGTTCTGGTGGTGGAACGACATGGACTGATTCCTCACTTCTCGAATGGGACCCAGCGCATTACCGGCTCTTCGTAGGCAATCTTGCTGGCGAAGTCACAGACGAGTCACTCCAAAAGGCATTCTCACGCTGGCCATCTGTTCAGAAGGCCCGTGTTATTCGAGATAAGAGAACCACCAAGAGCAAGGGCTATGGATTTGTCAGTTTCAGTGATGGAGATGACTTCTTCCAGGCTGCGAGGGATATGCAGGGCAAGTACATTGGAAGTCATCCGGTTTTGTTGCGGAGAAGTACTACGGAGATCAAGGCTGTCACGCCGAAGGATCAGAGAAAGGGCAAGAATAAGGGGAAGAATAATGGCAAGGGTGAGAAGGACAAGACTGGTGCTGGTGTTCAGAAGGCAGGCAGCAAGACGAAGGGTGGATTGAGAGTCTTAGGATGATTCGGCTGCTGTTCATGTTGATTTGAGATTGCGGATGAGAAGCGAGGGTTATTGGCGTTCTGGGATGGTCTGTGGTGGAGCGAGCCTTGCCTTGGGATGGATGAACGATGGATAAGAGCACAACCGTCACCTAAGCGGTGTTCATTGTAGAAAATTAGCTCCTGAGATATAAGTCAGCCAGCATCCATAAAAGAAAGATAGTAATTACATAATTAATCAGAGGAATCAGCGCGATCAGTCTTGATTTGCCTTCAAGTCCAACTTAGCTTCTGGGAGTCGCTTAAAATTCTCGACTTAGAAAGACGAGAGTGAATGCGAACAAAATTGCTAATTTGTCGAGCTTACATATACGTCTGCTAGACCCAACGTTACTTGAAAAGAAGCAACTATTAACCGTCCCATGAAGTTCCTATCCAAGCGGGAAGCAGAATATTAGTCGCCCTTCACCAGATCCTCGTTTCTCCCCATCCGCAAAATTTCGATCTGACAAGCGAGTTTCTCACTCCTATTCACAACACATCCTCAACCTCGACTTCAAAATGCCCAGCCCACCAGCAGTAACACCACCGCCCTCATTTCTTCTTAAGAAGACCCGTATCCTCCAACAGCTCTCGGTGCCCATTTCAGAATACGATGATCTCTCACCTAAAGGATCCGTTGATGTGGGGATCCGTGACCTGATCGATGAGATTAATGGATTGGAAGGATGTGTTACGACGAGTAGCTGTGCGGGGAGAGTCAGTGTGTTTTTAGAGGGGCGGAGGAGAGTTGAGAAGGACGAGAGAGACGCAGAGAGAGGGGCAGGAGAAAGGGAAATTGGTGATGAGGAGGCTGGGGCTGGGGGTGAGAGGACTGCTGCTGGTGTTGGTGGGAAGGGTGGTGGTGGGAGGTGGCTGTTTGTTTCTCACGATCCGGTGGAAGTCGAAGATGGAAGCTGTGGAGGGAAGAGGAGCTGGGTGGAGTTGCTGGGTATGCAGAGGCTGGAGGAGGGTGAGGAGGAGGTGAGGAGGGTGATGGAGGGGGCTGTTGGGGAGAGGAGACTTGTGCATTTGAAGTTTGAGCCGATGGTTTGCTGCCCTATTTCTTTTGCTGCTTTCACGTTGTACTATGGTGGTAAAGGATGGAATGGCTAAGGTTGTACAGATTCTTCATGTCCTTACAGCATCTCTTCAACAAGCTCAAATCGTCCTCTCAGCTGCCCTTCAAGCAGGCTTCAGAGAGAGCGGAGCTTTGAACCTCACTTCCTCTACTACAGAGCCACCTACCCCAATGGTAGGTATACGGTCCATGGGATTGGCTCTTGAGTCTGTTATTGGTTTTGAGAACGAGGGCAGAGAGATTTGCATGGTTCCTGAATGGCAACTGAAGCACTTGGTTGAGGTTTCGAATCAGAGATTCGTAGAGAATACGAAGAGGATTGAGAGATTCAGGACGCTACTGGTGGAGATGAGTGTGAGTGGTGCAGGGCTGGTAAGAGAGGTTAGGAAAGGAGAGGATGGTGGAGAATGGGAGCATGCGGTAGTGAGGCGTGAGAGGAAGAAAGCTGAGGGATTAAGGAGGGCAGAGGAGCTGAGGAAAGCTAAGGAGTCAGATGGGGGGCTTCAGCATGCTGAAGAGGTACCCGACTTGAACGCCCTAGACCAGAATTTATAACGTCTCTCTACACAGCTTCCGGCTTGCGTCCACGCTGGGATTTCTGTGTCTTATATGTTCAATCGTGTGATCCATCTGTGACTTCCTCTTGTTCATCATACACATAGTCTACAGTTCAGTCCTTCCTATTCCCCCGTCTCGAGAGAAACCAATCATCTCACAATCTTCTCCACCCAGGTGCTCTCTAGCCTCCTGACCTCCTGTCTAAACGTCTCAACCTCCTTCCAGCAATCCAATGGCCTCCTATCATTCGCCCTTAAACACTTAACAACCTCGCTCTTCGCCTTCTCCACCCCCTCATCCACATCCGCCAACTTCTTCCTCTGCTCAAGCTTCTTCCTCAGACCCTCAACATCATTCTGCACCGCCTCGCGTCCCAACTGCCGCAGATGGTCACCTTCTGATTTTCCTCCCGACGCTTTATTCTTGATGGAGTCTTCAGCAGCGGAGATCTTGGCCGAGAGCTCCTCGAAGTCTTTTGCGGCTTTGTCTTGCAGTTTCTGGAGCTCTTCCGAGACTCGGGATTGGATGTGGAGTTCGAGGGTTTTGGCGCGTGTGGAATCGGTCTGTAGTCCCCGGCGATAAGCAGTTGATCTATCCATTGAAATACAAGTCTACATACCTCAGAGCTCGACTGTAGAGAATCTACCAAGCCCTGCGAGAACCGGACGGGTGTTTCGCTGCTTTCATTATTAGCTTTGTTGCGCGCATTGTTGGGACAGGAGGATGTGTCGCACCTGGTCCAGACTTGTGTCTTGGGAGCTGTATCCGGCTTGGAAGATCCGGAACCCATTGTGTGTGAGTTGGGGGTGCAATGGCTGGTTTGTTGACTTCTCTGCTGCGATTTTGAGGTTGCATGGCTCTGATGTTCCTGGTCCGCTAGGTCGATGCTTACGTAAGGCTAGCAGTGGTTAACCATCCGAAAACCGTCCTGTGTCGTTTGAGCGTTCTAACCTCGATTCCAGCAAATAATCGTTGCAAAACGATATTTCTATTTCTCGAATAGCGATGTGCAACAAAACCTTCGGGGGCTTCTGCAAGGGATATAGATCAGCTGCAAAAGCTTCCACGTGTGACCTACAACCCAGACAGTTCCCCATTTTGGGCAGCGGTTTGTATGTCTACAGACTACAGCCATGCTTGAGCTTTCATTCATGATCTTCAGGAGCTGGGCTGACCAATCGAGGCCCAGGGCTCCAAGAGATGCTGTATAGATGTATCCCTATTTGATTAGGTAAGTCCAAAGGGGCCATTGGAAGGCGTTGAAGTGCGGCTGTAGTGCAGCTTCAGCCTCGTCACCCTTTGAGCTGTTGGCTTTCCATTCAAAGCTTGCTATGCTGTCGACTTTTAGAGAAACAAGTATTCGTCGTAATAGCGTTCTCCTTCAGCTCAAGTGTCCAAGATGCAGCCTTACCAATACTCAAGTTTGACAGCTCCCGACGAGATTCGGATCCTCATATTGTCTCCCGGAACAGGCTCAGAGCCGCTCAAATGCCAGCTCAAGCACGCCCTTCTTTTCGATGATCCCAGATACGATGCGATATCATATGCTTGGGGCGACCCAAGTAAGCCGAGAGGGATCATCTGTGGGGGTCGCTCCATATCCGTCACGGAGAGCCTCTTCGCAGCTCTCTGGCATCTGCGTCAGGAGAATGAGGAGATTACCATCTGGGCGGATGCTGTCTGTATTCATCAGGGCTCTGACACGGAAAAGAATCACCAGCTTGCTTTGATGGGACAGATCTATTCACAAGCCGCGCGAACTTTGGTTTGGTTAGGAGAAGACAAAACCAACTGTGCAGCAGTTGCTTTCCGACTCATTTCTTACTTGTTCCGGATCGGTTTGAAGAGAAAATCGACCAATGAAGAACTTCGCCAACGAATCCTTATCAACTTTCAACAGGAGGGCTGCAAGACTTTCAACGAGTGGTACATGAGCTTCATCGATATCATTGCGCCCGTCCTCGGAAGCTCATACTTCTACCGCTTCTGGGTTGTTCAAGAATTTGCTCTTGGAAGGAACACGCAGCTCGTTTTTGGAACAGCAATGCTGTCGATGAATGAGTTTGTCTCCGTCTTGTCTAACTTCGCTCGTCTTAAAGAAGGTTCTCTGTTTCAAGAGAGATACAATTTCCATGCTCTATGCAATCTCTTGGACATGGATAACATCAGAGTGAGCTACCGAAGAACTCAAAGAAGGTCAGATACCAACCATACCGGCAGGCCATCGCCGCCTGGTTTCCCGCGAATCCTCGACTTGATTCGTTTGACTGAGCGCCAGTTCTTTGATCCGAGGGATCGACTGTATGCAATTCTCAGTCTCTCCACAACGCCTGAAAATTCTCTGCTGATTACACATCCGCCATCGAAGAGACATTCATGGGTTTTGCTTCTTGGGCTCTCGCCTCATTTCCAAGTCTTGCTCTCCTGTCAATCGCTCGCGGCGTGTCTGAGACAAAATTCTTGCTACCTTCATGGACTCTTGCACCTGACATGGCTGGGCTTGACTCAGTGCAATTAACAGGACCGTGGGATATCCCGCCCCGACTATCCAATATGCCGCCTTGTGGACTCCCCATGAGCTTTCTACATGTTACTCACTTCAACGCTTCTAGGCTTAGTTCATCGGTTACTGAAATTCACGACAGTGCACATTGGTCGATTGGGGCCGAGAACGTACTTCAGCTGAAAGGTTACATCCTTGATGGTGTTCACACCAGAGGTGATCGCTGGCTGCATACTGCGAGATCGCAAGACAGACGTGTCCCTGATTGGCGCAGTCATCCTCGCCAATGTTGAGACCCTCGATCTTGCGGACGATAGGTACCGACGGTTCTGCGCGGCAGTGACTTTCGAGCTGAGCAGTCACGACACTCCTGCGCATCCCACACAGTATGCAGAGTTCCACGATTATGTTCGTGGCATCATACACATTTCCAAAGGTAGAGAACAGCAGTACGAGGGGGTCTTAGACGTTAATGGAAGATCTGCAGAAATGTATTTACGTTAAGCGCGATATCGTTTCTTCTGCCTCACGACTTCGGATCGCTTCTCCTAGGTACCGCACCTAGCAGAGTCTGGTGACAACATCTGCATCATACAAGGCTCACGTGTTCCATACGTCCTTCAACCTCAGTCGGATGGTAATTACATGTTGGTGGGAGAATTTTGGATTCAAGGATACATGGGAGGCAAAGCGCTTGAATAGCCCGGATTTAGTTGGGAAGATCTACACTTGGTGTAATCCGAGCTGATTCAAGACGAATATCTTCGAAGAGGTCAGATTTATCGAGATTTGCTGCAGAGGATTTGTTCGAGATAAGTGAGCGGAAGACAGGCAAGGAGTCTGCCCGGATCAGCTGAAATATGGTGTGTTGTAGTGTTGTTGTGTTTCGAGAATAAGCGAGATACGTCCTTGATTGACTGTTGTATTCAGAAGAAAGCAAAGAATCGCTTAGGAAGTGAAGCAATGTAAACAAGGCTGCGACGTGCAACAAAAGATTTTGTAGCGATCTAGTAGATTGCGTATTCGATGAATGTGTGAGCAGTGAAAGGTGAGCGGATGAATACTTGGGACGAAGACGGCTGGAGGTGACACTCGCTTTCGGTGTTGGATGAGATAGAGAGCTCTAAGCCGCTAATATTTTTATAGTGTCTTGTGTATAGCTAGTAATTCAGATTCATGTAAGCACCAGGAAGTGTAGATTACAACGAGAAATTGATATACACTTCCTTGCTTGAACTTTGAAAGCGTACCCAGCTTCTGAGGTCTGGCTACGAGGCAGTTGGGTGAAATCAGATTTGAGCAAGGTGTTTCGAAGAATGCCATTGTTAGGAAATTGATCTCCATTCCCCAAATATAGCGAAGGTTCTGAGATCCGCCATTGAGCATCATAAAGAGTCCATGCTTCATCAATTAGCCTGTACCTTCGAATGTCCAGCTACAAAAATACCTTGGAATGACTGCATAGTCAGAATGGCTGCTGTGCTCAAGCAGGATGGGGAGAGATAGGGAAAGTGGCGATTTATGGAATTGCATATGTAACTAGCACTGTTAGGTCTTGAATGGATTATGTGTACGGCTCTATCGGAACTACTGATTGATTTGCTCGTGGAACCGCTTCCAAGATGAACGAACGACATTCAAACAAGATTTTGGTTCAACATTTCGACCCAATTTCTTTGGGTCTCGTTCCCACTGTGACATCAATAATCATTCATGCATCTTTACATCGATCGATCGATGTCAACAACAGCCGGCGCCTCATCAAGTTGAGCCGCTTCGCCCCCTGACGATCCTCGAAGCGAGCAAGTCACGAGACCACACACAACAAATCCACTCCACTTCGAGCCCACAACCCCATCTCAAGATGGAGCATGAACTGCCAAAGGTGGATCAGCGGAGCAAGACTCCAGAGCCCCTCACCCAGACACGTGGGCTCGAAATCTAGACTCGTAAATGACTCGTATGCGTATCTCGAATCTTCGAAGTTCGATCGTGAACTAAAATTTTGATCTCGGGGGATGTCGGAGAATGAGGGCGATGGGATGGGGATCCACTTGGTATTTTACCGGTCCGCCAACAGAAACTGATACAGATCGTGAAAATGGAAAATGAAAGAGTGAATTGCCTCACCGAGGGTCGGAGGGATTTGCTGAACAACGGCCCGTTTGTGCCTAAAGAATGGGCATGGGCTCAGCTGGAAGACTTGCAGACGGGGGAATTAGGAACGACAATATCAGGGTCCGTTGGGCTGAAAGGTGATTCCAATGCATGTGCAAAGTAAAGTTCAGGTAGGTACACATGAAAGAATGTGATATGGATGGATGAGGGAAGATGCATATGAAACGGGTAGGGAAGAGGGAGATATCTACCGCTGTACCCGTGGTGGAAAAAAATAAATGGCTCAGCTCAAGCGAAACAGAGGGCAGGATGCAAAACAACAACAGATCGCGAACACAAGAACGGGAACCGAAGGAAACACTGCATTGAGGCTGTGTACAACCTTACACAGAAAGGCACGATGCATGTGGATCTGTTCAACCCAGCAAATGAAGATTGGCAGAGTGGAAAATTCTGTTATTGGCTTCTCACCTTCCTGCAGCCCGTGTTGGATTTGAAGGTGTATCGTATCGGCGCCGGCGGCTTAAACATCTCACGATATCTGCGTACTTCCGAAGAATAAACGGGGAGATGCGTATGCCTGAAGGCCTGGGCTCAGATTCAGAGTGGATAGGCATTTGAAGACCAATTAGAGCGGGGTCCGGGGCTGGGGCTTAGAGGCGATGCTGGTGAGTGGGATAAATAGGACCGAGGTGGGTAAATGGATGCGGTCCTTTGTAAAGATAACGACGGAATAACTTCAGTCGGTTATGGATGAGTAAGAAAATGGTTGTGAAAGAACGAGATCGTGAAACCTCAGAATTTGAGAAGGCTGGCAGCAACAAGTGATGATGAGTTGGAAAGTCGGTGGGGACTTTTGGTCCTGATGTAATATTACATGGAGGGGTAACAAAAGAGGGGTCATCAAATCACAAGCAAATAGTTGCTCGTGCGCTTTCACGATAGCATCATCGACATCATCAAACATCATCCCACTCCCTTGGCCGCATGAGACCGACTAAATCGCAGACTGAACTAAAACTTCGGCCCGCGAGCGAGTGAGCAGTGAAAAGGCAAAAGTATCATGCAGATAATCGAGCAATCAGGAGGCTGGATCCGATCCCCGATTCAGTCACGATCGCCCCCTTGTCCGGACGTCGTTCTCCTCGTCGCTTGGTTGTCATCATCGCAGGCCAAGACGAAGACTGCCTATAGCTGAGCCTTACCTTTCTTCACTTCAGGACAACAACAGTCGTTGTCAACATGCCCTGCGTAAACCCCTCACTCACTTACTGATTTCTGCTCCACAAGTATCCCCTCGCCCGTGATCCATTACTCCATTATTCCAGTGCGAACGCACCGACTCATTGCGTCTGCATCTGCATGAGAGCCCATGTAAAAAGGTAAAGACAGGTGCGTCTAAAAACGCCCGCGCATGCCTACCTCAGAGGAGGCTTGCTTGTCTCGCCCATGCCAATATGCCCATAATGCCCCTCCTTACCGGGCAAAGCAGGTAACAGGCCTCATCCGGCAGCTTTGCGTCATGGTTGCCAGCCCACCAATCCCAACGCCGCATTCCCAACGGCCACCCAGTCATAGGCCACGGATCTGCTGCTGCCCCCCGCAAGTGGGCGTTTGCGGATGAGGCATGGTACAGACAACTAAAGACGCATCTGCATTCGACCACTCACGATACGCCTCACTCACCCCTCACTACTCGCTCAACCACTCAATCTCACTTGTCCATCCCAGCCCGGCTCCAGCCTTGCTCTAGGATCGAATCGTGTTTCTGGTGCCGTTGCCGTATCGTCGCTTCCAGGTCCTCCACCATCATACTTTACAGTACTACGCCTCCCCTGGCTCGTTCCCGCTTGCTTCGCTTCACTTGGTCAAGTATAAGTAGTGAGCCATATCTCTGTCTCGTCATTCTTTCCCACTCCCTTTCCCCAATTCTGTATCTTATCCAGATATCCATCTCATCCTCACAACTGAAATCTTCACCCTGCCACTTGCGGCACATACTCAACAACTTACAGATATCACTACTACCAACAAGCACTTACTTGCTACCATCTCCGTTACTACCTGACTGACTGCCATACCCCTCACCTACCTTTTCAGCATCACTCCATCACCCGCAAATATGAAGGCAGTACATTTCGGTGCCGGTAACATCGGCAGAGGATTCGTTGCCGAATTGTAGGTTTCCCCTCCCAAAACAGCCCACAATTGGCCCATCAAGCCACCAAGTGGACGAGAAACCAACGAAAGACACCTGCTGACATTCCTCTTCCCAGCCTCCACACCTCAGGTTACGAAGTCGTTTTCTGCGATGTCATGGACAGCATAATCGACCAGTTACAGAAGTCCAAGTCCTACAAAGTCATCCAAGTCGGCGCAGAGGGCAACAGCACAACCACCATCTCCAACTACCGAGCCATCAACTCGAAAACGAACGAGGCAGATGTCATCGACGAGATCACAACAGCAGACATTGTCACCTGCTCAGTCGGCCCCAATATTCTCAAGTTCATCGCCCCAGTCATCGCAAAAGGTATCGACGCTCGCCCCAATGACGCAACACCAATCGCAGTTATTGCCTGCGAGAATGCCATCGGCGCAACTGACACCCTCGCCGAACACATCAAGCACCCCAAAAACACCTCCGAAGAGCGCTTAGACGACCATCACGAGCGTGCCCGCTATGCCAACTCCGCCATCGACCGTATCGTACCCGCACAAGATCCAGATGCGGGCCTTGACGTCAAGCTCGAGAAGTTCTACGAGTGGGTAGTTGACAAGTCGCCGTTCCATGACCACGAACCCCCAGCGATCAAGGGCGTCAAGTGGGTGGATGATCTCATCCCATACATTGAGCGCAAGCTCTTCACTGTCAACACCGGTCACGCTGCCGCTGCATACCACGGATACTACCACCAGAAGACGACCGTCTACGATGCTCTACAAGACAAGGAGATCCTCGACGAGGTTCGCAAAGCGCTTGCGGAGACCAGCACGTTGATCGTCGGCAAGCACGGCATCGAGGAAGACGAGCAGAAAGAGTACGTCGAGAAGATCATCACTCGTATCGGAAACCCGCATCTTGAGGATGCAGTTGAGCGTGTTGGACGTGCGCCGCTGCGAAAGCTGAGCAGAAAGGAGAGGTTCATTGGACCTGCTGCCGAGCTTGCTGAGGAGGGAAAGTCATTCGATGCGCTGCTTGATGCGGCAGAGATGGCTTTCCGATTCCAGAATGTAGAGGGTGACGAGGAGAGTGAGGAGTTGGCCAAGATCATGGCCGAAAACAACGCTGAGGCAGTCGTGGAGAAGGTGTGTGGCCTGACGAAGAGCGATAAGTTGTTTGAGCATGTTGTCAAGGTTGTAGAAAAAGTACAAGCGGAGGCGTAAGGGTCTGGTTTGGATTTTCGCTTCGGTTGTTGTTTTTGGGTTACACACTTTTTACCTATTTGTTTTTATAATCGTGCAACATTCAATGGTGTTGTACTGGCTGGCGCTTATTGGATATGGTGTCAGGATAGCGAGCCATTGTGGAACAATCGTGCTCGTGGTCACGAAAGCGAAATATGCATGCTGATGGGGATGAAATTCCACAGCTCATAGCGATACGATATGAATACCAAAAATCATTTCAAACCGATTAATGTTGACAGTCTTCTTCGATTGCTTGCTTGCTTACTTGTGATATGCCAATCATCCTGACGCCTGGGTATGCTATGCCAAACTCATCTTCCTGCTTATTAGTACACGTGTATACCTTCTCTTTGCACGATCCCTTCTCTTCAACGTCTGGCCAGTCACTCGCTAACCTCCTTCCCAGTAACCAACTTCTTCCTCTCACTCGTCCTCCCCTCCTCCCTTTGACTCGAGCCTTCTCCCCTCCTCGGGCCATAGAACCCAGGGCTCGGCAAGATATCCCCATCGCTCGTAACATACGTGCCGCCCGGCTTATTCCAATCCTCGCCCTCACTCTCCGTCCCCTCATCGTCTCCATCCCCATCCCCATCACTGCCCTCTCCGCCTCTAGCAGCAACCCTCGCTAGATGCGCCTCGTGCTGAGCATCCTCCCTCATCTTCCGGATCTTGATCCAGTTATACGCCGCTATAGCGCCTATCGTTACAAATAGACCAGAAATGTTGATGGGTGTGAGAGGATCGTGGAACACGATTCCTGCTGCGGAAATGGTGACAACTTCCTTGAAGATGCCGGCAATGGAGAGCGTGACAACAGATGTCCGTTGCAAGAGAGCGAATTCGGACGCCGTCATGCAGAATGCTATGGCGCCAGGGAAAAGCAGGAGTGCTGGGCCTAGGAAGGGACCTTTCTTCTCGATGAGAATGCGGAAACCTTCGCCTAGAGCGGGGAATCCTTCGACAGGAATGGCGATGATGAGGAGAGAGGCGAACATGATGGGCGCGAGGTAGAAGATGGAGCTGAATGGGTTGGAGGTTGCTGGGTTGCGGAGGAGGAGGATTTGCGTGAGACCCCAGCGGAAGCCGGAGAAGAAGGCGGCGCTGATGACGAGGATGAAGCCGAGGATTGAGAAGTCGACTTCGCCGGCTACCATCATTATTACGCCGACGGTCATGGTGAAGATGATGGCGACGAGGCGCCAGGAGGGAATTTCGAGGCGGAAGAGGAAGGCGAAGAGGAGGACGAAGGCGAGGGATGAGGATTTACACATTGCTGGGAGGGGTTAGTGTGTTTACATAGAGTGATGGGGAAACAGCTTACTGTAAAATGTCAGAGTAATAAACTTCAAGCTCATATTCCCCAATCCGATGTCTAGTCCTGTTGCCATTCCACACGGTCCTATCCGTGTAAAGTAGAACATCCGCGTCATAAGCGGCTTCTTACTATCTTCCTCGTGCTGTTGTGCATTGTCGTCTGACACATGAGTGTTGTGAGGATTTGAGATTGAGTCGTATCGTGGTCTGAATTGGGGTAGGAAGAAGAGAACAAGGGAGGCGAGGGTGAATTGTACAATCATGTGGAAACATGTTGTGAAGAGGGGGAAGTGGAAGTCTAGATGTTTGGGGTCGAACATCCATTTGTTGTACTATACATTTTGTAAGTACAAATTCATGGTTGGTTGAGATAGGGGAACTTACAATCGATATCGACAACGAAAAGACATACCACATGGCTATCAACAAGCCATTGATCAAGCTCTTCTTCACCACATTTTGATCTGCCTCTTTCTTCTCTTCGTCTGATATCACAACCTTCGGTTCCCCGGCTATCCTCTGGTCTAGTAAGGTATTCCGCCTTCGCTTGCTTTTCCTCCTTCCTTTATCTTTACCCGTCAATCCCGTCTCTTCGTCGTCTTGTAGTCCATCATCACTCAAATCGTCAACCTCTCCTTCACTCAAGCTGTCGTCCTCACTCCTCTCCAGCTTTGGATCTTCTGTCAGACTATCATCTGCACCTGTAGCTGCCGCTCCAGTCCTCGGACTTCCTCGCCGCCGCTGTGACTTCCTCTTGCTATCCGCATCCGAGTTCAACGGGTTCATAAGACTACTCCGCCGCCTCCTATGTCCCGACTGCTCTGGCTCCATTCCGCGATCTGAATCTTGTATCTCTGCGAGCGCAGCAGTTGCATCAGGGGCCCAAAGGTCGTCAGTCGAATGTACAGATAGGTCTGATGTGGATCGAAGTCGCGGTAGGGGGATTGAGGGTGAACTGGGTCGCAGAGCTGGCGAAGAGGATGCAGAAAGAGAATCAGGAGAAGCAGGTTGTTCGTTGTTGACCATCATAGCCTTCTCCACTCCACATCCACTTCCCTATGGGGTCTCGTGGATCACTGCTCAGGGCACTGAGTCGTCGGTCTGAGCTACCAGACCAGACAGGGGATGCGAGTTTTGTGACGAGTGAGCGAGATCATATGCGACGGGTCAGGACTTGGCGGGAATGGGAGGGAGCTGCCACTGCCGACGCTTTCAACATCCGTTATTCAGCTTCATTTGAGACAAATGTACAAGACAGTGAGGAATAAGTGACTTCCGAAGTATGGGTATGGTGTTGAACTCACAACCATTGCGGCTTCTTGGTTGCCATGCGGTTATTGCTGGGATATTACTGTACTGCACTCAGCACTGGTCTGCGCATCCCTGACATCTCGGCAGTGAGACGTCACACGGCCCCTGATAAACAATGTGCTTGGCACGTGGAGGGTATTGAGAGCTCGCGAAGTCGCGACCAAAGTCAACAAGAACAGTTTGATTTGTACTACCGCCAACACATCCATTCACCACATACCGACAATAATGCACCGATGGCTAACTTCCTCCTCCTACCCTCTACCATCCGCCATGTCTCCTTCATGGCCAGGACTTGTCCCATCCTCAAGCTCCGATTCTCAACAACAGCTACAATGGCCGAACAACGAACGTACGCCAAAGCTATCAAGCTCCTCGACTCTCTACAATCGAACAGGGCAATTGTGTCCTCGATATCTACTACAGCATCAGACATGAACCTCAATGCCATCCCAGAAATGCTAGAATGGACGCGCAAGGCGGGGTATCAGCCGAAAGATCTCGCTGCGCCAGGACTGAAATACATACACGTTGCAGGGACGAAAGGCAAAGGCAGCGTGTCAGTGATGGTGGAGAACATTTTGCTGAAATACTGGGCATCCAAGAGCAAGCCTGAAGCTCTTGGGAGAATCGGGCTCTATACATCACCACATCTGATTCACGTTCGAGAGAGGATAAGGATTGATGGGTCGCCAATATCCGAGGCGTTGTTTGCGCGGTATTTCTACGAATTGTGGGATCGATTTTCTCTTGCAGGCGAGGGGCCTGATCTAGAGACGAAACCTGGGTACTTCCGGTATTTGACTCTGCTGGCTTTCCATACTTTCATACGGGAAGGTGTTGGGACTGCGATTGTGGAGTGTGGCATTGGCGGGGAGTATGATAGTACCAATATCCTGCCACCGGAAGCTATTTCCACGTGCGCCATTACCTCATTGGGGATTGATCACAAGGGAATGCTTGGAGATACGATTGAGGAGATTGCCTGGCATAAAGGTGGGATCTTGAAGACTGGAGTACCAGCTTTCTCTTCGCAGCAGACTCCTGAAGCACTAGCTGTATTGGAGAAGCGAGCTACCGAAAAAGGGGTAGACTTGACTGTGGTTGAGAGATCACCTATTCTGGAAGACGTAAAGCTAGGTCTGGAAGGTGATTTCCAGAAAGACAACGCAAGTCTAGCGATTGCCATTGCAGCTTCACACCTTCAAACCTTAGGCGTGACAGAAATCCCAACCTCAACCAACCTCCCAGAACAGTTCATCACCGGCCTCGAAACCGTCTCCTGGCCAGCCCGCTGTCAATACCTCATCGACGGCAGCACCGAATGGCTTATCGACGGCGCTCACACGCACGAAAGCATCGCCTCGACCGCAGCCTGGTTCCAAGAAAAATACGCCTCAGCACGCGCATCGTCTCGTCCTCCAACAGCCACGATGCTCATCTTCAACCAGCAAGATCGCGATGCTCGCGCTCTGCTCACGCATTTGATCACCAGTCTGAGGAATAGTTCAGAGCCGAAGAGAGTGCAGGATGATTCGTTGCAGGCGCGGTATATGAAGGGTAGGATGTTCACTTATGCGGCGTTTTGTAAGAATCGGCCGTTCAAGGTCTCGGATGAGGAGGAAGGGAAAGAGGATGTGGATGTTGAGTTGCAGGATGGGCTTGCGAAGCTGTATATGTCGATTGATAGCAACCCGTTGAATATGGTGTATGAGAGTGCTGAGGAGGCTGTGGACCTTGCGTATAAGGTATCTGAAGGGGATGAGAGGGTGTTGGTGCTGGTGACGGGGAGTTTGCACCTTGCTGGGGCGGTGTTGGAGGTTCTTCAGAAGAGGGGATTGGATATAAATGGCGATAAGAGGTAAGAAGTTTGTTAAGAGGTGAATTTAGTGGGCTTGAGGCTGTTGGGTTGATGGAAAGAGGTTCGATGACTGGTGAGTGATATGATTCAAGATGGGATGGAAAGGTAGAGGGAAGTTTGTGTTATTTTAAGATACCCGATATTTGACATATCTTGCGATTCTGCTTATTTATTGATCGTTGGAAGCGAAATGAATGGTTTATATGGACAATCTAAGACCTGATTTGGTCCCTATGTTTTGCAACCCGAGCTGTTGTTTTGTTCGAATGAAGCGTCCTTCGCTTGCGTTGTTGTATTCACTCACAAGAGAAGTCTTACCCTTTTACCGCTAGCCTTTCCTTCACTCTCACTCTCATTACTCTTCACGAAACATCACAACTTCAGCAATGTCAAGTATGAACAATCGATAGTATTATCTATCCATTGTTCATCTGTCTCTCTCACCTCCTCAAAGCCAGCCAGCCGAGTCGGCTCTCTCTCCAACCTACTCCAGAAGAAAAAGAGAATTACAATCCAAGTATATATGTCAATGTCCAAGGCTCGACAGATAGACAGGTTTCAAGCCAACACATAACTCCATCCAAGTAACGCCAAAATGTACAGCCCAGTTGTCAAGCAAGCAAGCACACGATATTTACAAATGATTCATTCGCCTTGCTCCCCCTCCAATGCACGTGGTATCGATCGGTATCCTTATTCCTGGTATCAGTTCGCTATTCCTCCTCTCACTCCAGATCCTGAGCCTGAGAATGTCTTTCATGCTCGCTCTTGGCGTCCATGGCTCTTTCATATCGTCGTTTTATTTGGTGTATCGTTTGTTTTGATTCAGATTCTTAAATGTGGGTCATTTAGAGCAAGGCGAACATGAGCAGGCCAGCAAGAGGCAGGAGCGAAGCCTGGGCGAGGCTTCTTACTGCGGATGAGGATTGACCATCGGCGGTGATGGAGTAGACGTTATTGAAGCTGATGTCGGAGCTATTGAAGCAGTTTGTCTCGTTTACTTCGGCGACGTCTTTGGGTTCCGTGAATGTGATATCGACGCACTAGAGATGGGATGTTAGCCATGTTGTCTTTCCTACTCCCTTCCTCTTGGGAAAGATAGGGATGAAATTGGGATATCTTACCGAGAACAAACTCGCTCCATGAATTGCCGTCTCCACCACCTGAATCGTCGCATTATCGCCGACTTTCACTGTCGTGTTCGCCGGCAGCGGAACTTGTGGGAGGCAGAACGTTCCTGGATAAGGGTTCTTGCTAGGACCGACGATCTGGAAGACGGGTACCATGGGGAAGGACATGTTGGGTGGGCCGTGGTCTGGTCCATCGGTTCCGAAGCCTAAGTTGATGTAGAAGAATGCTGTGGCGTGGCCTTGGAACCAGCCTGGTTGAAGAGCGATGGCTCCGCCGGTTAGGGGCCAGTTGGTTCGGTTTGTGGTTGTACGCATGCCACCGCCTGATGGAGAAGTGTTAGTGAGAGTTGAATCAGGTGTGGTGTCCATGTGCTGATTGATATGTTGGAGACAGGTGGATATCAAGTGAAAGATCGCATGGAGATACAGCACTTGACTGTTTGTCCATCTACCACCTCCAGATAATAATACCCAGTTGTGCCCTTCCAGTCTCATTCTCATCTCATCCTGTCCCCTTTCATCCCATCTCGTTTCGTCTCTCCCACACCATTTCCCCACCTCCAACCAAACCAGCACAACAAAACACAGCAAAACACAAAGAAACTTTCTACTCACAAGGATACATCCATTGCATTCCATAAGGAAAAGTGTCATTCGTGATCAAATTATCGCCTCTCCATCCTGGATACGTGATAACAGTGTGCGCGTCGACGAGAGCAAAGCCCGCTATCGAAGCGATAACGGCTAATATCGACGATGAGAACTGCATCTTGTCTGAATGTGTATGTTGTTGTTGTCGCAAAAGGAAAAGAAAAACCAGAAACCGAAAGCTGGAAACCGGAAGCTAGATACAGGAATCAGGATCCCAGAATTAGGATCTCGAAAGCTGTTTTGTGGTTGTAGTGTTTGGGCAATGAAAGAGGGAGTGGCAGAGTGGAGGTGTGTATTTTTGGGGTCGGTTTTTTCTCTTTGACAGCCATTTCGGCCGGGCTGGCGACCCTCGCCTTTTTGTTCCCTCTCTCCTCCCATCGTTCCGTTGCCTGCGCTCTCCTCTGGCGCTCACTTGCCCATGCGATCCAGCCATGCGCATCCAATTCGACGAAGCACAGCACAGCAAATGCAGTGAGCGTTAACCTGAACATCCAGTGCAGATTGTTCGGCGGCTGTAAGCACGTTGCAGCCAGTAAGAGGCCGGGACGGCGAGGGGAGACGGGTATTCTATGATGCTTTGGGCGTAGTGTGTGCGGTGCTGAAAGTTGATTTGTACATGGTTAGCCAATGGGTGTGATGGAGGGGTAGCGCCCGTGTGAAATGCAGGGGTGCGATGCTGGGTGGAAAGGCGCTTGCGATGTTTATTGGGGGATGTGAGCGAAGGGTCCAGGGTCCAAGGTCCGGATGGGATGCTGTGGGTTGCTGCCAGGAAGAGGGGGCTTTGCATGGGGATGGCCCGGATGGAGGCGTGCATTTCGTGCGTTACTGCTGGTTCTGGATCGTCAGGACAGACATGGCGGATTGGCGGATTCCTCATCCTACAAGGGGCACTTCATTATTACCGAACTCGAGCACCGCATAGCGTGGTATTTGGGGGCGGTTCCCCTTTCGACTTCATCAATTCCATATCGGTACCGTACCGTATCTTGAAGATGGGTGTGGCTGTTCGCGATGGTGGTGGGTTTATTTTTATCGGGGTGCATACAAATGCGTTGTAAGCGAAGCTTACTTTGGGGGGAAATCTTGGAATGCTTCTTCCTTTTTGCCTCTGCCGAGAAGAGTGAGAGACGTGGAAGAGTAAGCTTACTCCATGATCATCAGTCACTACCGTCGAAGAACTTGATATGTAAGGACGTTTGCTTGTCTTAATTCGCCATTTCCTCCGGCCGGAAGATGCCTTTGCTATGTTCTCACCCACGTCTCGCCACCCTTCCGATGGAACGAATCACTTTGGGTAAGTGCCCATCTAGAAATTCGAGATTGAGTATCACGAACGAAATTGAGAAATTTAATCCTGAATGAGATCGGAACATCTTACTTTCTGTAACCGCGTACACCATACCATTTCCCACTTTTCATGTTCCAATATGCCTTCGCGTGCTTGAAGTATCGTCTCATCTCGCTATATCACAGCGCTTCGCCCTCGCTTACCTGGCAGAGACATATCGTCACATTTTCAGGAGTCGGCTCGGCTAGTGATCATGGATTTGAATATGCAGATGAGGCAAGTCGGAACTATTGAAGTCTCTTGTACCGCTGTGATTGTTTTTGATCTGAAGCAATGGTGAGATTTGAATACGTCGTTCGTGCTGTACCCGGGCATGGCGCCATAGGGGTTTTGGCGAATAGCGTTGTGTATTGGCCATGATGTTGGGACGGGAGTGGTACTAGGGTTGTCTAAAGCAGGGGGAAAGAAGCTACATTCCTGTAAACAGCACTTCTAGCAAATTACTCTTTCCAAGCCAGCAGAGTGAGGTATCGATCGGTTGCATCACGTGAGGAAGGTTGAGGCATAAATGCATGTCATTTCTCTCCCACACAGGCATAACTGTTTCCTTCCACAACTGAGGAGTAAAGACAGAAGATAGAAAGTTGGATCCTCGACCCAGCCTCCCTCGGATGTACCTAGTAACGACAGCAGCCTGAATGCCTGGGCTACCTACCCACTCCCATACTCTCACTTCACATCACACACTTTCTTCTGAGACGAGAGGAAATCACCAATTTGCCTCCTACAATTCAAATGGCATATTTGAAGTTCGCAGGTAACCCTTCGGATTGCAGTGTTGTCCCTACAGAGTCGTATCCCTAAATCCACACTGCTTATTCGTGACCGCGAAATTTCGCTAATGAATAAACAAATACTTGTCCAGCTGATTGATAACGTACTTCCTTGTCGAACGTGTTCTGGTATGCTTAATCCTTCAGATCAACATCTATTTCCCCGTCCAAAGATGAGATGTTTGTACAGTACATCACTTGAACAGAATCAGATCCACAATGGCTGAGAACTGCGCAACTGGAGCCCACCATTAGGATTGCATTCCTCACAGCGCGAAGGATCTCTCCACGTTTACTTCCAGAATCACTAATGCTTCCGAAAATTCCGTATCGAAGACCTTGAGTAAGAGGGAGCTTGGCTTTTCTCCAGTAGACCGACTGAACTTGGAGACAGCCCGTTCAAACCTGAAAAGTGGCTTCCTCCTACGGACCTTTGATGCATCGTTATCAAGTCGTACGAATCGCGCAGAGCACAGCATATGAATGTCGCCTGCACATAAAGTCATCCAATTCATCAATAGTATCTCGTAACCCTCCTCACGTTCAGATCACCTCCGGATCCCCCTCTCCAATCATGTCCCCAATCCTCTTCAAATGCAACACCAGCCTGTACGCACTATTCCCATTCAAATAGTACCTATGCAACTTCTTACTCCTTATGAAACCTAACCTCTCATACAACTTCATAGCCGGTACATTCGTCTCCTCTGTCTCGAGGACCACCTCATCTGCTCCACGCTCGATCATAGCGTCCAGCGCTTTCCGCACGAGTGTTGTAGCGATGCCGTGGTTGCGGTACGCGGAGGAGACAGCCAGCATAGCGATGTAGCCGCGGAGAGTGGGTGGAGAGTGCGATTGGTGGAGTTCGAGTTTGCAGACTATGACGCCGATGAGGGTGTCTGTGGAGGGGTCTAGGGTCTGTGGATCGTCGATGTTAGAAAGACTCTTGCAGAATAACTTGCAGACAGGATGAAGTCCAGTGATGGGAATACAGTACCATGAAACACAGATCACCCCATTGGTAGAGAAAATATCGGTACACATAGATACTGTATGGCTCGCTCAAGTCCTTGGAGATGATGGCGCGGATGGAAGGCAGATATTTTCTCTCCAACGCATGTTCGTACTGGATGTAGCGAAGCTCGGATGGTATGTCGCCCTCTGTTGCTTCCGGCCTTGATACTGCTGCGCTTTTACTAGCGGCGTCTGCCATCTTGTTGTTGTTGAAGTGCGGGGGAGGGAGAGATCAAGCTGGTGGTGTTGATGTTTGCTTTCACATGCAATTAAGCTCAGCGAGACAAGGACAAGGCTGAGAAATATCTTAGCGTCAGGGCCCGGCAGAACTTCGCATGGCAGAAAGAAAGCGGCGAACCGGGCCCCACAACTTCCTTCTCACACCTCAGGGCAGCCTTCCAGGTTGTTCAGGGGAGCTGTTTTTATGCTGTTACAATTATCAATTGATTGAACAGGACCATCTTCCGTAGATATGTAATTGGATCAATTGCAAAGCCCGATTTCAGATGCCAGGAAGAGTTATCCCAATGTGGTGCTGATTAGCCATCATCTGCCCACCTGGGCATCTGCTTCTGGTGCTGCGCATCATCCAAGAAAGGTGGGGTTGATCTCTGTACCCCGCGATCGGGATTCCTGATGCCAAGATACAACATCCATCACGAACTCTTTGCACGGCGTCAGAACAATTTCCATTTTGTATTGGGCGGAAGAAGACTTACCAAAGAGAAATCAATCTTCTCGACTTCTAGAACCTCTTCGGTCACTAAGATACCGAAATACTTAAAGGTGGTTCTTGTAATGGGGACAGAATTGGATCTTGAACCACCGAAAAGTCCGAAACATCCCCGTCAGTGATCGATGTTATCATGGTGGGGTACTCTGATTATGATACCACCTCCTGCAGGACAAAGAGCTTTCCCCACACCGAGACCACCAGGGACCAACATGCCGAAAATACCCCTCCACCAGCACCTTGTTGGAAGGTAACTCGGAGACGTGGACAGCTAGCTTTCTCCCGAACGAAGCTTGAGTGGCTGGATGGAGAGGTAGCTCCCTAGTAAAGTGGCTGCAAGTGGAGGGAAAAGGTCAAACGGCTCTGGCGAGACCACTCTTTGGGTGGATAACCGTCTCAAATTCGGTGGTACTTGTCCTGCTATGCACTAGATAGACAAATCGAAACTGCTTCGGCACAAGGTAAGGAAGCTGGTAGGTACGGGATCTAGAAGAAAGAGGGGAAGCTGAGCTGACGATGATGGAGCGATGGGTAAGGCAAATGGGTAAGGGAAGGGCAATCCAATCCCATCCCAATCCATGGCAAGAATATAAAAGGAAAGAGCTTCCCCCAAATGATCTTGCTTTTAACTTTCTTCCCAATTCATACCTTACTTCCTTGCTCGTCCTACCATTCGCCTTGAAAACTTTCAACTCTCACCCTGCTAAGTCTAGACAAAGGTATGCTTCTCCTTTGATACATCGCCTTACATACACTCCTTACATCAAACTCCTACTGTTTCTACCACGACTCTTTTCTCAATTCATACTTCCTATCGCCCGGCACTTCCACTGGAACTTTCACTGTCAGCCGTTACGTAGCTCAGGTCTGACGTTGTTGTATAGCTACCCCGCATTCCACACTCCGTACTATCCCCGAGCATCGAACAAAATCCCAAGGTTTCCTCCTCGATTCTGCCGGTTCATAAACAAAAGCAACCTCACAAAACAGACAGCAATTCAAATCAGACACAATGGTATTACTCACTCGTTCAATCTGCCGTCTCGCGCGTCCTGCCTTCACCTCCTCCCTCCACACAGCAGCAAGACCGTCGGCAACATCTCATGTGCTGTCGCGGGGAGCTTTGGCATTACGGCACAACAACCTTGGAAGTATCAGAACGCTGACGGGGAAACGTGAAAAGGTCAAAGTACTACTTGTATTGTACGACGGCAAGAAGCACGCCGAGGAAGTAAGTGTCTCGTCACTCAATCGACCTCCAATGGCTAACAATGGCTCAGGTTCCAGAACTCCTAGGTACAACAGAGAATGAGCTCGGTATCCGCAAGTGGCTCGAGGACCAAGGACACACTCTCGTTACTACTTCAGACAAGGAGGGCGAGAACTCCAAGTTTGACCAAGAGCTCGTAGACGCTGAGATCATCATTACCACACCGTATGCCACTCAAGTCAGGTGGTCAAACACATACTAAATGGAATAGATTCCACCCGGGTTACCTCACAGCAGAGCGTTTGGCAAAGGCTAAGAACCTCAAGATCGCCATTACTGCTGGTATCGGATCCGATCACGTCGACCTGAACGCAGCCAACAAGACCAATGGCGGTATTACTGTTGCCGAAGTCACTGGCTCAAACGTCGTCTCAGTCGCTGAGCACGTTGTCATGACCATCCTCGTCCTCGTACGCAACTTTGTACCAGCACACGAGCAAATCCAAGCTGGTGAGTGGGATGTCGCCGCCGCCGCCAAGAACGAATTCGATCTTGAGGGCAAGGTTGTCGGTACCGTTGCTGTTGGACGTATTGGTGAGCGTGTCTTGAGACGTCTCAAGCCATTCGACTGCAAGGAGCTCCTCTACTTCGATTACCAACCATTAAAGCCTGAGATCGAGAAGGAGATTGGTTGCAGACGTGTTGAGAACCTGGAGGAGATGTTGGCACAGTGTGACGTTGTCACCATCAACTGCCCACTTCACGAGAAGACCCGTGGTCTCTTCAACAAGGAGCTGATCTCCAAGATGAAGCCAGGTATGTGTATCGTGCTTTTTCATCATGGTTGACCATATACTAATATAGTACAGGATCATGGCTCGTCAACACTGCCCGTGGTGCGATCGTCGTCAAGGAGGATGTCGCAGATGCTCTCAAGTCCGGCCACCTCCGCGGGTATGGAGGAGACGTCTGGTTCCCTCAGCCAGCACCAAAGGACCACCCACTCAGATACGCAAAGAACCCATTCGGCGGCGGAAACGCAATGGTTCCTCACATGTCCGGTACCTCCCTCGATGCCCAGAAGAGATACGCAGACGGCACCAAGGCTATCTTGGAGAGCTATCTGAGTGGCAAGCACGACTACAGACCACAAGATTTGATTGTTCACGGAGGTGATTACGCTACCAAGGCTTATGGTGAGCGTGCGAACAAGAAGTAGAGCGTTTGATAGGTGCATATGGGCATGGCCGGGTTTATTCTTTCATACCTCACTTGTAGCTGTATTTAGCAAGGCTTTTCCCTTAATGACATAACATGAATCAAAATCATCATCATCAGTTCTAAATGAGTGAGAAATTCCCACATGCGTGTCTCGTCAGAATGCTGAGCCTGGATAAAGTATATACTGTATCGTCTGCCTTCCATCACTTGATACACTTTCGCGCTACCATGATCCGTTCTTTCTGAATGCTGAGCTCGAATCTAAAAATAAAAAAATAAAGCATATCATCTGCCGAGAGTGGAAGAATACTTATCCGAAAGTTTGTACAAAACTTACATACATCTCGGTGAAACTCTAGCGACATCTCTTGGGCACTTGTGGGTACATCCCCATCTCTTTGAGACTGGGGAACACAGACACGAACGTAGATTCGTAAAATGTTCAACTGCCGAACGTATGATTCTTGAACTAGCCAACGAGGTACACTATTGAGTTTAAGTGTGGAAGGTAAACAGATAGGTTCGTGAAGTGTAGGCTGGGCGTATTGCGCGACGGAGATATTTGATGATGTGATGATGTGGATGGCCCGGGTGGAAGTGGAGGAGAATAATAAGGAGAGGGAGAGGGAGAGGGAGAGAAGGACAGTAGGAGAGGAGGTGGGGGTGGAACGGTGGCGTGAATGGACGACAGCAAGAAAGCAGAAGGGGACAAAGGGGAGATTGACTTGTGATGAAATGTCACCAAGTGAGATAAACAACTCCGGTTCCGACTTTTGAGCGGGTATGAAGAGGAGAGAGAGGGGGAGAGAGAGAGCAGGATGCGATCGATGGATTATGTAGAAGAAAGGACTAGGCTGAAGATAAGTATGATAGAACGTCAATACATGCTACCAGGCGCTGTGCACCAATTTCCAACAGATTGAGTGATGCGGTGTGATTTGGTATATTTCTTATATTTGACATGTTTGCTAGCTTCACTCTCCTACGAGTCTGTGCTACGCTACAGAATATATAAAGCGAGGCGAATGCTGAAATGCTGCCGAGTACTAAGGAGGACGGGCCAAGTCTCGTGAGTTCTAAAAAAAATGCCCATCCACAAATTATCACACTCTTCCCGACCGAAGAAATCTTGCTAAATAGGAAGACAGAAAGAAGCGCTCTCTGAAGGTGGTACAAGATGAGCAGGTTGGGTATTGTTTATTTCATTCTCGATGTTTTGTTCTATGAGCTTGGCTGGACGAGATCTCGCTTCGAGAAAGTGGTGCGGAAGCCCAATTGTCGGACGAACCACGCGTTGTGAACGATCCAGGACTTGGATGGATCTTCGAGTTGGATCTGAGGCATGTTAGCATTTCCAGCTCATGCAAATCAATTAGTAGAGCAAAAACATACCTCGAACCTCCTCAACAAGCTAGGAACGACCTTGTAAATCTCCAACAAACTGATGTTCTTGCCAATGCAAGTCCTGGCACCCATACCGAATTGCAGCATGATACCACTCATCTCTTTGACTCTCTTCTCCTCGGCCTCTTTTCCTCCAGGAGCATTCTCATCAACAAGCCATCTCTCAGGCCTGAAAACATCGACATCCTCACCGAAAACCTCGCGGTTGTGATGCATTACCCAGGCGGAAACACCGACAATGGTACCGCCTTTGATGAAATGGCCAGCGATCTCCGCACCAGAAGGTGGCACGATCCGCTCCAGTGGCAATCCAGGCGCAGGATGCATGCGGAACGCTTCCTTGATACAAGCATCCAGGTATGGCAGAGCCTGACTTTCGCTCCACGTCACAACGCCCTGGACATTATCCTTGAAATGACCTTCCCTCGCCTTCTCATCAAGCTCCTGGTACAGCTTCTCCATGCACCGCGGGTTCTTAAGCAGGTAGTAGAAGACACTGGACAGGGAGATGGCGGTCGTTTCGCTGCCGGCGAAGGCCATGCTCACGGCCATGGTCATAACGAGGGAGTCGGTCATGAATTCGGGGCGGTCGGTCTTGGCTTGGATGAATTTCGAGAGGAGGTCTGGCTGAGACATGGCTTTGGGCTCGGTGGATGGGAGGACGGATTTCTCGCCGTCTTTCTCCTTGGGGAAACGCTCTGCCATGCGTTGTTGTGCGAAACGGGCGACGGGGAAGGTGGCGTCGATGAGTCCGTATCTGGAGGCCAGGAGGTAGATGGGATTCTTGAGGAAGAGGAGATCGAGGAAGGGAATTTGTCCGACCTGGGAGGTGTTAGAACTAAAGTGCTGCTGATTCCTGAGTGGAAGGGGCTTACTGGAGCTACATAGTTGAACAGATTTGAAATGTAGTCGATGATTCCATCGACGTCCTTATTCTCCTCCAGGAATCCATGTCGTTTGCTGTAGGTCATTTCGCCAATAACATCGAAGGCGTAGAACTGTAGCCATTTTGCAAAATCACAGCCATCCCTTGTCGCTGCATAGAGCTTGTCTGTCTGGTTGAGGAAGAGCTCGGTCGTGCTGTCTACGAATGGCTCGTACTGGATCAGCGTTGACATGGAAAAGGCGCTATTCACACTTCGTCGTAATTGAGCATGGAAAGGTTCAGAAGTTGTGCTGAACAGGGATGGTAGACGATGGCCTCCAGCGACGGACTGCTGAACGGGGTAGAACTCTGACTGTTGACACTTAGCATTACTCCTCCAAAAGTTTCATCCCACATACCTTTACAAACCCTTTGTTCAGACCATAGATACTTTTCAGGGCCTTTGGATCTGAAAATGATAGGTTGTTCGGTCCCAATCGCACCACATCGCCATGTTTCTCGTGCAACAGAATATGTTCAACCTCCGGGCGTCTTTTGTAGACAATCCAGAACCTCCACCAATCTGTCAACGAAGCAAGAAATGGTCCAGGATATTTGTTCAGTCCTCTGTTGAATCGATTACTAGCAAGATACGCAACGAAGGCCACACTGAGCACAATCGGCCAGTTGTGCAAAAGAGCAATTGCGATGGATTCTACAGCCATGATTTTTGTTTTGTCCCTGCTCGGGAAACTTCCTCAAGTTTCGACTTGTTTATGTTCTGTGGGTACAGCTCGATTCGAAATCCCAAAGGGGCAGTCCTCCAAAGATGATGATTTTTCAACAGGACTTCGGTAAAGAACCGCGAGCTTTTGCGCACATAAAGGGAAAAAGTAAGAGAGTGTTTGAGCAACGGATAATAAGAATGTCCTTAGAACCGCTCGGGACATGCAAACGGCAGGAGACGAAGTATATTAGCTGCCAGCCGCCAACACACGGCACAGCCCGGCAGAGGTCTATCTGGCAAGCAAGTAGCACCAACTACTCAGCTCGCAGGCCTCCCTCACTCACACGTAAAGCTCAATCTCCACACCAACAAGCAGTCGTCTCATTGTACTGCGTTTTTTTACGAAACTTTCGCACTAGGCTTGGCAGTGGACGTCGGGGAGGATGAACGTCCTATAAGACAGCTGCCGAACGATACTTGTGACACCTCCACCTCACATCGTTCCTTCATACGAGGCTAGTAGTGACGCGCACGACCTGCTCGCACTCCCCGAATCTCGTCTCCTCTGACAAGGAAAGCCCCTAACTAATCGACATTCGGAACTAGAGCCCGCTGTCAATCTTGACTGATTATTCCGGGCCCCCGAAATGCCCTGTCTCTTGTGTTGGAACTTGGAGGTCTGGCAGGGTGCTCGGTCAATGTGACGGAGTGATGAGTCGTGCTAAAGTTCTCAACGGCAGATACATACGGTTGTCATCCGGGTTTATGGGCAAGAATAGCTCAGCGTGCAGCTGTCGGACAGGCATTCAAAGTATGAGTTGGGAACTGGGAACTTTGACCCGAGAGCACCAGCATTCTACAGTATGACCCCGCCATTTGTGGCTGGCATAGCGACTTATGGGAGGAGGGGTAATGGAGTCTGGGCGGGCTATTGGCCGGGTTGCCGTGATAATGCCTTTGATCTGATGGGTTGGACTGTGGTTCTGGGATGAGATCGGACTAACTTTGCCGTGTTGCATGAAGAAGATGCTGAGAGGTCGTGTCCTTTGAAACGGGACGTTGGAAGTCCACAGAGCCCGAAGGTGGGGGGATTCAAGTGGGGCCGTAAGAAGTGAAGATCACGAGATCTCACACATAAAGTTGACATTCGGCAAATGTTCTCTCTTCACTTGCCGTGCTTCACGCGAAAAGGGGAATCAAAGTTCGTTGGAATCATCTTCCTGCAGGGCATCAGCATGTCTTGTCTCCGCCTCATCTTATGTTGGATTCAAACATTTCACGGCAGTTGTTTGGACCTGCTCTGGAACTTAAAAGATCGAAGATGATCGGAGAACCCCCACAGAGTGGATCGAACTGGCAAAACGTACGGCTTTATGAGACCGATCCAACGATCCCCTTTGGAGGTTTAGTAACCCAGATTGAGTTTGGCGATGGCGCTTTGTATCCGCCCAGCGAGAGAAGATCCCATGAATAGGGTACTCATTCTAATTGGCCCAGAGAACGATAGGACGCGGTACGGAAATAAGGAATTCGATTTTGGAGGCCCTTAACCACTCTATTTACAAGTATCAAAGGGAGAAAGATACCGAACAAGGCCGTGATGTTTTTAACGCCTCCATTTCAACCATATCCTGTCTTGCTGGGAATTTTCCAACGCCGATACTCAAATGACCATTTCACACATTAATTGAACCAAAACGCCGTCAATACCCCATACTCAAAACTGCAGAACAAGTTAGCGTAAAACACTTTCGTGCTATTGAGAAACATACCAGTTTCAGTGGCGTGCGATTGAGACCTCTCGAGAAGTTACACATCGCACGCTGCTTAGTCGGTCGTATTTGTAGCCTCCTAAAAGCCTCCTGAATATGTCTCGATTCGACAGGCGTGCGTCCTTCAGAAGGAGGGTCAAACAATCCTTGGATTTTGCGCTTCTTGCCTGTCTGCTCTCCACCTGTCTTGTCCTTCACTAAATCCTCTTGCTCCTTGATCTTGAGAGCCTCTTCGGTCAAGGTCTGTACAATCTCGAATGTCAGGAAACCCAAGATATCGACGATATCATCGTTGGGTTTGGAATCCGTGACGACGCTGAAGCCTGCCCACTCCTTGAATCTCTTGCCCTTGCGGAAAGTAAACGATGCTTGACGATATTCGGACCAAGTGACATACTCTTCCTTAGTCATGGCTTTCGTACGC
Source organism: Cadophora malorum (assembly GCA_017365405.1). Classification (NCBI taxonomy): domain Eukaryota; kingdom Fungi; phylum Ascomycota; class Leotiomycetes; order Helotiales; family Ploettnerulaceae; genus Cadophora; species Cadophora malorum. The sequence goes on along the minus strand of JAFJYH010000315.1, from coordinate 19,250 downwards.
TCATCTGCCTTCTTGAGACGCTGCAGAGTCGCATAATTCATCTCCTCTTCATCCTCGTCATCCTCGTCTTCGCGCTCAGGAACTTCTTGGTTGTAGAATGATGGAACTTCCCATGGTAGTCCGACCTTTGCCTTCTTGTTCTTTTTGGCAGTGTCAACAACTGGACCACCTGCTGCTGCACCAACTGGTTCATCTCCCGTTCCGATATCAGCATCTCCCCCCTTGTCATCGGAATCTTTGACGTTCTTTCTGACGTCTTTCCACGAAAGGAAGGTACGGAGTCGTGATACCTTGGCCTGGTCGTGTCGGATTAGGAAAATCAAATCATCGGTCGATATCGATCTGCTACCTCGGCGTGAAGCTTGCTCGGTACATTGTCGAAGCTGTATTCGGTCACTTGTGATCTTTCGGTGGGAAGTAGAGGGTACGTAAGACCTACCATTTCAATGACCTGCTGCCGTACAATCTCCTCGATAATGCCCGTGGTCTCAGCAGATGCTTCAGCTGTCTCTCCAGACACATACATCATCTATTGAAATGGCGAATCAGTTTGCGCATTCTTTCATGATATCGGTTACCCCTCCAGCCCGAAAACTACTGGACGTCGCAATCTTTGCCATGGAGGGAGGTACTGCTGGATTCATCTCACCTGCTGGATCTCCGTCCGATATTTCGCTGTTTTGTCCGCCATCTTGCCTGTATTCTATGCCCTCCACGCCCAGCCAGTTGTCGCAAGTTGCACAAGTCAGGTCTGACGCCGAATCGCTGCTGTTTGGTTTGTACACCAAGAATAAGCTTCTCAAACTTTCCGTATTCCGGAGCGCTCGAAAGCAATACCTTAGCTGCCCTCCTTAGCTCGTAGTGTGAGTGTTGTCGACGAGTGCTCGTGAAGTTGTCAAAGAATGAATAGTGAACCTGTGCTGATGTCGTGAGGCTACGCGAGGCTACTGAACGACCGCGGAGCGACTAGCGGTTTTAGCGATTCAGGACAGCCTTTCTATTACCTGGGGGTGTGGAGTGATGGGGAAGGGCACAAATTGGTCTCTCTCTCATGAATATGATTCAATCGGCGAGCGGAACATGAAGTGTAATTGCTACGTTAAGGATAACAGTATGGCCATCGGGAATCGCCGCACGGTATTCTTTTATTAGAATGCACTCTAGACAATTTTGAACTTGATATGCATGTTACATTTTTTATTCTATAATTCTTTATCAAAACATCGTCACCGTGGCAAACCAACCATGAAACTCCCTATTCGCTGCAGACTCTTCGGGCATACTCGATTGAACCCCAATGAACGCCTTTCCCAACCGCCGATCAATGCATACACTTTCGATGCCATTTTTGATCCTGATTTACCAAGGCATTAAGCCTGCTGGTAACATAGGATACTCTTCTCCGTCAATCCACTCCGTCTGCTCCCCTGCCTCAGCACCGTACATCCCGTTCCATCCCTGCTCCGTGCGCTTCCAATTGTTATGACAGTCGCCGGGCACGAATTTGGCCGCATCCATCTTGAGCATCATCTTCACTTCTGGGCAGTAACCCCAGATATGTTTCCGCATCTCAGGAGTACCCCAAATGCCACCGTGAAGAGTCTCTCCACTGCCTCCGGTGTGGTAACCCATTGGCTCGTAGAAACCATCTCTCCAATCGTCGATTCCTTTGATCAATTCTCCCGCTTTCGTTGTATCGCCAGGTTTCTTCGCCTTCTTCTTGTCTGCTCCAACCTTCTCCCCTGGCCCCCCATACATTTCTCCACTGAACGTTAAACTCATAGTTCCGTTGGCGAGTTTTGCGCCTGGTCGATGTCCAAGTCGGTCCGTAAGCCATACATCTTCTGGCTCTGTGTTGGGAATGCGCTGCTGGTTCCTCAGTACATCAATGATCTTGCTCACTCGTCTGAGACTAAGTCCACCATTGCCACCGAATCGTCCATTTGGATTCCATGGTGCTCCGACCCAATCGTAATCAAGCCAGCTGTTGAGAGTTTGTCTGCTGTTTGCGCAAAGCATGCTATCGGTCTGGAAAACCAGCAGCCATTCAGCAGGCTGCAGTACCGTCTCGTACAGCCACAACGTGGTTAAGAATCTGCTAATTTCTTCTTGACTGCCGGTCGTCATGTTCGCAGGGATATACGTAAGATCCAGCTTTCCGCTCGCGACATGATTTCGGATTGCTCGACTAGTATTGAGATATTCCACTGATTCGAGAGAGCCCATGAAACGAAAGCGCCAATCCGGAGGCACGACGGACATGAAATGTAGCATGAGCGGTGCCAGAATCGGGTTCACTCGATTTTCAATCAAGAGGGCAACTTTACTAACGTTGTACGGCGAGATAGGACCATCGGTGCCATAGTCGAGGGACAGAGAAGGTAACCTGGGTAGGGAAGGTTCTGGGATTGAAGGTCGGAGGAGAAGGATCGCGAGAATGCTGGACGTTTGTCAGTTGGATGCTTGAAAAGAGAAGAGAGCTTTCTTGGAAAGGAGGAGAAGCCAAGGACGCACAAGAATATCAATACTGCGCCTGCTGCGCGCATTCTTCTAGTTGTCTTGGACCATCCTGCGAGTACGACAGACTTCACAGATTCCCAAGCATCGTCGATAGTCATGTCACTCGTAGAAGAGGCCATCTTGTCGGTTGGGCCAAAACCAGTCGCGGCGCCGCCTCGATTTTGGTGTGCGAAAGACAATTCAATGTCTTGTCGATGAATTGAAAGAGCCTGCTGTGAAAGGGCAGCGTCGTAGACGACACGACAGAAGGTGAGGTTGCAATCGGGAGATTGTCCTCGTACCAAGGGGAGGGATGGCAATCTTGGTACGACAAGGGGGTGCGAGTCCACTGGCACTAGGTCTGACATGACCCCTAGGTAGCTTGGCGCTCTCTTCGAGCGGACTAAACCCGGACTGGATTTAGTGACCCGCATTTGACATCGAAGACAACTGTATGACAGTTGACTTAAGGGAAATCGTCAGCTTCATCATGAATTGAATATTAAGTCACCATAATAATGTTCAAGCGTAATAGAACTTCTTCCGAAAAAGTCCAAACTTCCGCTACAGCCTGAATGGCGTCTTTATTTCTTCCATGCTATTTCGTCATTTTGTACAGATTTATATTTATATCAGAAACATTTCAATCGATAAGAACTCGCGACCAGCTGGGGACAAGACTCTCATTCAAAGGACAGCCGCTTTATGTACTTGAAATGATTTTGTAGGGTATATAGTCCCTTGGGCTTTCATGGTCGATTGCACTTATTATTCTCCATACTATTTGCTGACATCTGAATACACATCGAACCTCCTCTGTCCGTAAATCGGAATGCCCTTCCTCGTATCAACGATCTTCGTATTCTCCAAATCCGCAAAGACCGTGTCCTCAGCCTCCTCAGCTTCCACCATAACCGCCGCCATAGGATCACACACCAAGCTATGTCCCCATGCATGGTAACTAGCACTCATATCTCTCGCTGGACTGCACAATGCAACGTACACTTGGTTATCCATAGCCCTAGCCTGACCCTGTAGCTTCCAATGTAAAGGACCCGTAGTGGTATTGAAAGCACCCGGATAGATCAACGCAAAGCATCCTTTCCTCGCTGCGATCATGGCCAGCTCCGGGAATCGAATGTCGTAGCAGATAGCAATGGCTATCTTTCCATATTCCGGCAGATCAACGATCGTAACTTGATTTCCTGGGGAAAGGACCTCTGATTCTTTGAATGTGATCTTGCCTGGGATATCTATGTCGAACAAATGCACCTTTCTATGTGTAGCTAGCAGCTTGCCTTCAGGCGAGAAGGTCAAGGATGTGTTGTAGTATTTCTTGGTCTCTGTGTCGAGTTCTGGAATCGAGCCACCGACTAGATATGCTTTTGACTCTGCAGCCATAGCAGAGAGGGCGTGGAAGGAGGGTGACTGCTCTTTCGTAGGTGGGGAAGGGAGGAGGGTTTCCGCGTAAGAGGGGAAGTAGTCGCAGCCATAAGGCGAATTGAAACATTCTGGTAGAACGATGATTTGGGCTCCCTTCGATGCAGCTGAGAGAACTTTTTCCCGCGCATGGGCGAGATTATGATTCTTGTCCGCTCCTGTTCGTTTTGTAAGCCTATAAGATCGGTCTCGAGCTGTAGCTTGAGCTGGAGCTTCAAGCTCGGATAGCCCTACCACTGGCGAGCTGCACAAGTGCCAGCTTGACTGGCTTCCTTAGAAGATCTGTCATTGTAGATATGCTTCTCCTGGGACTTGTGAATGTACGAAATGTTCGAAAGGTTTGCAAAGCTCTGAACATATCGAAAGGTAGATCATTGTTGGGGTGAATGTAGATGATGGCATCGGCTTAAGATCCCACTATCGGGCTCGCATGCCGACAGATAGTGGGATACAACCTGGTAGCTTGGCAGATATTCTCCTTTTCCCGATGCTGTGGTTCTTTTCCCGAAGCCTTATCCTGGCTGGTGCATTGGGAAAAGATAAATTGTGGGAATAAGATCCGATTTGTTTGTATCAGATTCATACCTGGCACATCTGAGGTCACCGTGGCAGCGTTTCGTCTGGTACCGTAACAGATTGGATGCCAATGCAACCCTAGACATACAGTACCCCACCGCTTGGCTGTGGAGATAGTAACAGGTTCCTAGGACTGTTGTCTGTTTCTGTAGAAGAAGAAGGAATGAAAAGTAGTACGGATGTAATAATACATTAAAATTCTTTCAGCAGACGAAATCCGAGATCAATGTCTGATTTTTGCAATCCAGCTGACCCATATCTTACTGTTTATTCACCCTCAAATCACCTCTCCCCACAGACCCCATAACTACTGTATCCACTTTGATCTATCCATCTGCTCAGGCTATCAATCATCACAGGATTGATGTCCCTATTGGTCTTGATGAACAGTACCTCGAATGGATGTACACTAAATCCCGCATATTTGCCTTCATACAACATGTCTCCCTCTTGTTTACAATTTTCGAACTGATAGTTCCGTTGGGACTGAAAGATCGTCGTCATCACATCGACATGATAACCGGCAGATTTGATCAAAGGGGTCGTTCGGATGGCACCCTTCATTGCGTCGTCCAGTGTTCGAAAGCATTCTCCTATTCCGGCCGGAGTGAGCATGAGGTTGAGACCAGTGGTGTCAGTAGCCCAGATCATTGATTGCACATATTGATCCCCTCCTCCGCGGCAGTCTATAGACGCTCCAACAAGCTGAGTCTGTTAGCTACGACTTGTAGAGAAGTCGCAAAATAGGAGGACATACTTTGACTCGATCGTTCAGTTTGCTCAGATATGCTTCTGTCCAGCACTCTTTCGACCAATGCGGAACGAATGGCCCACGAACACTTGCATTCATCAAGATGAACCGCTGATATATGTCTCTTAAAGCTTTCCCGCCCCTCTTCCTCGCATTGAGTACCTCGTTATGGGAGCCGAGATCGTAGCATGTGTTCTTGCGCTTCACAATTTTGATGTTAGGTTTGTCTCGAGGTATCATCTCATCGGCATTGGTGGGACCATTAAAGATGAAGACGAAATCAGCAGCAGCGTGGAGGCCATGGCTGACAAAAAATTGGAGATTGATTCTCGCGTATTCAGACTCCGTGTAAACGTATGAGATCAAGGGTACATCTGGTCTTGCCAACAGTTTTGGCGGTGCGCTTGAAGGGAGGGCAATATCAAATCTGTCGATTGGGGCTGTTGGTTCGAGAATCTTGAGGGCTTTCGAGGCAGTCTTCGTAGGAATCTTCTCCAGCTTTGGAGCCTCTATTTGAGGTTCGCCATAAGTTACGGAATGTACCGGTATGTACTGTGAATTGTTAAGTACTTGGGAGATAGCAGGGCTAAAGTGTTTAAGAGGATCACAGAGAAACGGAAACATACACCATGGTTGATTCGCAGGAATCCCAAAAGACAGACAGCTAGAACGACAGTTCCGCACACTATGCGAAATAAAAGGGATAGAAAACTGTACCCAGGCATTGAAACGAAAGCCGAAGTTCAATCACAAAGGTAAAAAATCTTGCTTGAATGCAAACACGCGCATTCTGGACTTCCAGTACGTTGATCGAAGCATCCCGCGTGAGATGAATTCCATTGTCTAATGTGGAACGGAAAGCTAATCCTCCTTGCTTGAAGCGACAAATTACTGATCATATTGTAAGACTAGTAGTGAGACAACATTGACTGGTCTGGTACTTAGGAATGCGACGATATCTGATCTTGATATCTCAGAAACGAGGCGGGCTGGACATGACTTATCAGGACAGGGTCTAGTCAGAGATCCTGGACCTTGCTGCAGGCTGCCCTGCCCTGCCGTGCTCTGCCTAGATTATGTTTCAGTGGGCAGAACGAGGGCGGTGGGCCGCGCCGCGCAATTAAGGAGCGACATTTCTTAATCGGGAACCCTTCCTCTCCCTCTCCTGGCGCAACGCCACATAATTCTTCGATTCACTTCGTCCTACTCGACTCTTAAGGCCAGCTAGGAATGTCGTGATCGTTATTATACACTCATTTCTCGACTCTATACTTTCCAGCAGAAGCTTCAATTCCTGTCCTTCCAGCAACAATGGCAACCGATCGCATTGTATCAGCGAGTTCCTCCGTAACTGCGGCTGAACCATACGATGACAACGAAAAGATGAGCGAAGGGAGACTAAAGACTCCAGATGAGATGGACATTGGGGATGATATCGAACGCGCAGAACTTCTATCGGAACACGATGAGGGGGAGAAGCCAGCACCTGCACCGAAACCAGATACTTCAACGAGGACAGCTGTGATATGGATGGTTGTGAACACATTGGCGACTATTGGCATTGTATGTTTTCGCAGACTGCAGTACCTCTGATCATGTGCATGTACAATCTCTAACCTACAGCTGCAGGTCTTCACAAACAAGGCCATCTTCTCGGATCCCTCCTTGAAGCTTGCGCAGTTGACATTCGCGGCCTTCCACTTCTTCATTACATGGCTTACACTTTTCACCATCTCCCGACCTCGATTCGCGTTCTTCGTACCGAGGAAGGTTGCAATCAAGGAGATCATTCCCCTCGCGATAGCCATGTCTCTAAATGTCATTCTGCCCAATCTGTCACTGGCCTTCTCGACAGTCACTTTCTACCAAGTTGCACGAATCCTCCTTACACCCATGGTTGCCCTGATGAACTTCGTTCTCTACAAGGCCACACTTCCACGAAATGCTATTTTGGCATTGATCCCGGCCTGCCTGGGTGTTGGAATGGTATCATATTACGACTCGCTTCCAAGCGCGGATGCCAGCGTGAAGACCACCAGCAGCTTGGGAGTCATTTTTGCTTTCAGTGGAATCTTTGCCAGCTCTCTATATACCATCTGGATTGCCAGCTACCACAAGAAGCTCCAGATGAACAGTATGCAATTGCTGTTCAACCAGGCACCTCTGGCAGCTTTCATGCTTCTTTACGTCATTCCGTTCGTGGACACTTTCCCAACATGGACGGAGGTGCCAATTAATAGATGGGTCATGATTATGATGGTAAGATGATCTTCCTCCTTTCCAAATTTGGCACATTTTCAGCCTCGTATATGCAGAAGTCAGCAACTAACAGTATACTAGTCTGGTTTATTTGCCTGCGTAATCAATATCTCCCAATTTTTCATCATTGCCCAGACTGGTCCCGTATCCAGCACGGTAGTCGGACATGTCAAGACCTGCTCCATTGTCGCACTAGGCTGGATCACTTCTGGCCGAGCTGTTGGCGACAAATCCATCGTTGGAGTCTTCATCGCCATTGGCGGCATCATCTCGTAAGTTACATCATAATCTATGCCTCAAAACGACATCCCTGGCGGCTGCTATGCAAAGTTCACGGACAAGACTTGTAAAGTTTCAGACTTCTCGCGGCAATGTCCTGAAAGAGCGAGTCCGAACGTTCGCTTGTCTCGGATATCTCATTTCGAAAGCGTTTGCAAACAAAGTCAAAAGAGAAATACTAATTTATTGTTTAGCTACTCAATCGTAATGCTAAAGCACAAAGCCCAACAAGGTAAATAAACCATGATCGGACGAGAGTTTCTCGGCGTCAGTTTCAAAATTCGTTCTATGCTTGAAAATAAGCACTACTTGGCGTCGTCCATTACGCGTCCTCGATTACAAGTAGGCCAAGAAGAAGTTAAGTCTCTTGGTTTTGCTCTGTTGTACGAAATGATTTCAAAGACAATAGATCGTCACCCTTTAGCACTTGCGTTTGGGTTTGGGCGTTGAGAGTAGGGATGGCATTTTGGCAAGAGCTCGGCTACAACGTAACGGAAGGCAATTCGCGTCTAGGTGCTTGGAGTTGCACTATTCCGAGGAGTTTTGGTAATAGAACAATGGTGGCTTGTTGTATGATGATGAAAAGAATTGCTGATCTCTCAATTTGCCTCATCTTGTGAATGTCCTCAAATATAGTAGCTCCTGGTCTCGCTAATGCTTTGCATATGAAAACAAACACTTTAACCACCAGTGCCAATTCCCAAGTAAACAAGAGCATCATGGCAAAACAATCAAGTTTTATTCTTCTCATCACCCCATCTAATCTTTTCCCCATGCTTACTCTTCAACATCCCCTCTTCAACCCTATCATCCTCCCTCAAATCCTCCTCCCCCAACCCATTACTCGCCCAGATCCTCTCAATACAAAGCTCAAACGGCCCGGGCACCCTATCAATCAAGCCAATCCCCACCGTCCTCACCTTCTGCCTCAACAGCTCCGTCTGCGGCTCAACCACAACCCCGTGGTTCGTCCGCACAAATTCGTTCCACTTGATCAGCACCGTCTCCCACTCGCCCGGCCGCCGCGCATACAGTCTATGCTGATGCAGATCCGTAGGCACAATACTCTCCGTCTGGATATTGACGAAGTACTTGCGGCCGTCGGACTTTATGCGGAGCGCGAGGAAGGCGTAAGGGTCGATGTCCCATAGCGATTTCCCGAAGATGGTGAAGGAGCGGTCTTTTGTTCGCCAGGCGGCGTAGCCGCTCCGTTGGATGTGGGGTTTGTTTGGGGGGAGCTCGATCGATATGTTTCCGTGGAATTTGGCGTAGCCGTTTTTGTTTTCTGAGGATGGGAGGGGAATGGAAGAGGAGGATGTGACGGGTGGTATGAAATCTAGGTGTGCGCGCGAGAAGCCGCCCATGTCGGCGTCGGACATCAACTTGCAGTCTTCGAGGGTTGAGGCATCGTGGAAAGAGGTGAGGACGTAGGGTTTCGTGGCGTGTTTTGTGGCTTCTGCTCGGAGAGCTGTGAGAAGGTTGTTAGCATTTGATGTTCGAGCAAGCAACCCAGCCGTTGAGCTTGGAAGACGTACCAATTCCTGATAACCGCTTGAACTCGTCTACGCTTCTGCCAAAGAAGCCTTTGGCTAGTAAATTGGGTGTCAGTCGCATGTTGAGGTACTTAGGGCGTCTCCTGTATGTGTTGGAGAGCAATTGGATGTCAAGATGGAGCTTGGTTGATGTCGTCAACGAGCTTGAGCTATCTCGGACCCCTGTACCTCAGAGCCGACAAGCGCTATAACTTCAGGGTTTCATTCGCTAATGTGGAAGCTATCAGCGCGGGCAGCGATCGCTACAGGGACAGCCTCCAGGCTTCCCGGGCGCTTTGTGGGGTTCGAGCATTGAATTATTAGTGACTCTCATACGTGCTATTCCCTGGGAATCTACGACAACAGTCCAGAAGTCAATGGGAAGTCAATGAGCATATTCTGGTTATATTTAGAAATCATTCCTGAACATTCTGTACGATTAGATGGCTTGCGATCTGCTTGTTGGTGAATAACAGTCGGCATCACAGACTTGAGCAAGATGAACGGGGTATCATTGGCATTTCGATATACAAGGAGATTACACATCGCTACACACCGATTCCCAAATAATTCTGCCAGAATCTCATAGAAGAGTATCTAACGGCCGATCCCGCTAATGCCCATCCTTCCCATCTTCTCTATCTGGGACATAGCTCGTCTCTCCCAGCATCGCAGCTGGTGTCTGCACATTTGGCTGCGGTTGAATCTGTACACTTGGGCCTGCCTGGACAGGTGGAGGTGCTTGTGGTTTTGGTTTCGATGTTGCTGCGTTCAATCGCTGGTCTAGTTCTTTCAAAGCTAATGCTCTCCTCCGCTCCGCTTCTTGCCTTGCGCTTCCTGGAGTGCCTCTCTGTACAAATGTGTCGCCTCGAGATGCGGATACGTCTGCAGCAGAAAATGGCGTGCATATCCGTACTGAGACCAATATGTTATATATCTGGGCAGATATCGAAGCTACCAATGGCTTGACTGGATCAGGGAAGAACTCTGCGAATGCGAAAGATTCGCTAGGATCTCCGCGCAGAGACGACGACTGGTTTGCATCGAGATCTGGGAATGCTGCCTTGTAGAATCGCAGGTAGGTCCAGCTTGTAATGAAGCCGTTTGTTGCCAACAGGAAAGATGCTGCACTTAGCAAAGGAGTAAGGGACAGGAGGAAGACTCCCAGAATGTGCAGGAGCGGAAACCTTGGCACTCGAAGAGATATGATGCCGCGGAATAGAGTGACGGTATGCGCAGGTACTAATTGGGAGAAGGCGACCAGGAACGAGATCTGTAAAGGGATGGTGCCATTGATGGAAGTCAAACTAGGGGGCTTTGTTAGCTGTGGCAGATATAGGCAAAGAATGACAACTTACGTCCAGCGCATATCCCCCGTTACCGCAAAGAGGGTGACCAAAGTTCCAAAGCATAGTATATTGGGTATCAAGGCCGCGACTAGTAGGAACTTTGCGAATTCCGCTGAGGTCCAGGCCCTCTCCAAATACCTCCCTCCATAGAAAATGGTAACTCCAGCTATACCTAGCGTAAACACATTATTCTCCACCAGAGTCGTCGTGAGGAAAGTCCAAGGATATATGAGTGATAGTTGCGGAACCAGTGCGAGGTACGGAACCACGATATCAGACTCCTCGGACCATTGTCTATATCGCAAGGCAAAGCTCAGTAGGGACTGGGCGAGGAGCGCGATGAGTAGGATGCGCGTTATAGGAGGGATATTGAGTCTGGGAGGCATGATTGCGGGTGTTTGAGAAGCTCCAGACCTCGAATCGTATGTGTTCGTGATAGGTGCTGGCTTTCTACTTCAAACAAAACATGGGGAAGTTGACAGACTTCGAGGTTGCGACTGAAACCCTGGAGAGGCACGGACCATCCACGTGATTGACGAGGCTGCGAGGCTGTGACAAGGCTGAGATCGAGGACTTCTCTGCTTGGAAGAAGAGTGATATCTATTGAGAGCTGTGGGCTATCCTGATAATGTGGAGAAAAAAAATAAGGTTTCGAGGATGCATGGTATTGGCCCTTGTTCTGTGCTGATTTGGGTGCCTTCGTTTGGGTGCCTTCGTTTGGGTGCTTTCGTTTGGGTGCCTTCGTTCTCTAGTCGTCGGTTGAAGCAAAAAAGCACGAGGTATGCGAGCTACAAATGCCTCAGGGCGAAGATTAAAGCAAAGGACCGTACAGATCTGTGGCTTCATGGCTTCAGCGACTAAATAACCACTTGCGACGAGATATCCGGAGCCTGTGTCCTTTTTCAGACGTCGGACTCGATTGTTCACCTGTCACCTCAATTCTCAACCTTTAGCTGCGCAGCTATGATTTCAGGTTAGTTATCAGCAGTGGAAGTCTGCAAACAAGTAGAAGCAAAGACAGAGTATAGGTTAGAATCTACAGCTGTGGCCCTGAGAAGTAAAATGGAGGGCCTGATGAAGCAGAAGTATATTTCTGTGAGGGCAACGTCTTGATCATTAGTCTGACTTAGGATCTAGATTGAAGTAGATCTAACAAGCCAAGGAAGTCGCAATAATGCAGATAAGTGTTGTGCTCGACATTCGGGACCTATGGTTGGGACGGACAAGGATGTCTTCCACGAGCGATCCACCGAAGTGGATGCTACTGAATCTAATGCCTGGATGACTCGGCACAAGGGAAGTACTCTTGAACTGATGAACAGCAACAGGTGGAATTTGTTCTTCAGGATTCAAGGTTACTTAGACTCTGAGTGGTTGCTCGTTCAGGATTCACAAAACATCCGATACTGCAAGGCTCGCTTAGCCCCCATCACGCAATACTAGGTCAATATTTGGCGACTTTATTGAACCCTGATCTTCACCACCAGATTGTAAATCCTTATCGAAAGTGGGATAATGCTCAAATAAATACCTCGGGGGCTGGTCGTGTAGTGAGAGTGTTAGACTGATCAAACCGGCAACTGTTTCCAGACCTGATGTGACGTGGTTTCATCTGCATTTTGGATACATAGAGAGAACGATAGCCAGAACTGCCTTTACGAAATTGAAGGCTAAAAGTTACAGAGCAACAAGCCATGACTTCGACATCTTCGAAATGTACACGATCGGGTTTCCGTTCAGACGAAATATACAAATCACAATCCATAGAGCAGTCCCTGACGCCTCCAGAAACACCACCGTACGACAAAATTGCAACACAACCCCTCCATCCTTGGCCTGAACCAGAGACCGCCCCAGTGGAAAATGCTGTACGCAAACGGAGGAAAACATTGGTAGAAGATGTGGAATTCAATATCACCCACCAGGAGGTCTTACTCCTTCATGCTCCAAAGCAGCGCTACGAACACACCAAACAACAACCTATACCGGACCTGAAAACTGATAGGGAGATGCTAGTCGAAGTTGAGGTGGTTGGACTGAACCCTATCGACTGGAAAGCACCGTATGTTTTCGCAATTAAGTTTTGTTTTGATGGGTCAGACTGATCAAATGCAGCGACTTTGGATGGGGACTTCCAGCTCTGCCATGTATCAGCGGTCGAGACCTTGCGGGCAAGGTCGTGAAAAAACCAAAATCGAAATCAAGATTCGATAGAGGAGACAATGTAAGTTCTGCATACGTCTGAAGCTGTCGTCTTGCTCACTTCTCAGATCATGGCGATTTCGACAGACTACCGAGACAACAGAAAGGCAGCATATCAGCAATATGCTGTAGTCTCAGATTTCAACGCCTGTCGACTTCCAGATCATGTGAAATCAACAGATGCAGCGCCGCTTGGAGTTGCATTTGTTGCTGCTGCTCTAGCACTCGGCATCTGCATGGGTGTCGATTTTGGTCGATGTAGTGGTGCCCGAGGTCCTAATCTCCTTCGAACTGTGCATTCCCTTCCTCGAGATGCTCTACCAAAAGACATCCAGAAGGAATGTTTCGATAGCATAACGGAAAGTGATGGCGCGAAGTCGGGTGACTGGATTGCTATCTGGGGAGGTAAGGACATCGATACCCTCTGTTACAGAAACAATACGCTGATAACATTAGGTTCATCTGCCTCTGGATGTTGCGCCGTTCAACTTGCCAAACTCGTTGGTCTTAAAGTGATAGCTATCATTGATGTTGCGTGCAATGGAGAGCGAATGCTCAAACATGGTGCTGATCTGCTTGTTGACCGATGTGATCCCGACCGAGCCGTAGAAATAGTAAAAGGTATCACCAAAGGAAAGCTTCGATTCGGTCTCGACACCAGAGGCAAGGATAGCGCGAAGCTTCTCGCCTCAGTAATGCAATCGGCGAGCGAAGGTAGTGAGTCGAGAGCTCATCTCGTAGGGTTGGTAGGAATTCCGAAAGAACCTATAGATGGTGTCGTGTACCATTCTGTACCTATCAAGTCTTTCCACGAGGCTCCTGCGGTGGGAGAAGGATTGACGATCTGGCTAGAGAAGCTGTTGGACCAAAACCTCTTGCATACTCCTGACATCGAGGTCGCTGCTGGTGGTTTAGAGGGAATCAACGCTGCCCTGGACAGACTTCGGGATGGAAGTGTGAATGGTCCTCGAATTGTTGTTCCTATCAAAGTGTAGATATGTCACCTATGTGAATTTGGCGGGGTGAGTTTTACTTGTAGCTCACAGGCCAATACCATATCAAGCTCTTTTATGAAATTTCCATCCTTTGAAGTCTTATGCCAAAAGTGACATGTTCAAAGGAATTTCCATGATTGGCTAAAGTTCAAGTGCAAGGAAGTCCAGCTTGCAATGAAATGTGGCGATACATGCATCCCCTTGAGCATGTTGTCTAATTGCGAAGAGAACGCGAGAGAGTTTAATGGTTTTCAGTATGCCAAGTTAATCTTAGGTAAGCAACTCTTCCCCTGCGTGCTGGGACTCTCCCAATTTGTTTATTTGACATCTGTTACATCAACATCTTCCTCCATCAAGAATGTCGTCCCAAAACTTAGATTTGCAAAATCTTGCGAGGGCATTCGAGGGGAGAACAGATATCCAAGATGCCATCCGGAATGCTTCAGCGGGTACGTACATCTTCTCTTTCCCACTTTAGTTTCCTAGAGCCTTGCCACGCCTTGCGTTTGCCACAAGGCTGAACATAAAATTTTGTCCGCAACTTTGGAAACTACTACTTCTGACCGAGGAATCTAACTTTATGTATAGCTGGACCTCATTATATCGAATTGTTCAACCAAATCTCTCTCCATGTCTGTGGCGTGATTTCGAGCCCAGAGCCGGCATCCAAAAAGAGACGCATCGATGATCAAAGTCTTGTTGCCCGACCTGCCTCCAGTGGCACAAATGGACATACTTCGAATGGTGTTGAAACTGCGACTGCGAGCGCAAATGACCCCGTTCTGCTTGAGATCAAGGATATATCAGTAGTGGTTCCTCAAAGGAAGAAGTACACTCTCTGCTTCACATCTACACATCTCTACGGACGACTGCCAGATTCCAAGGAACCGGCTGCGGGAATCAGCTTTGCATGGAGTGATATAGGTATGAATGTTGAAATCTAAGAAGCTACAGACTCTGGTTCTAATAGCGCACAGAATACGTGTTCTGTCTTCCTGTCCCCGAAAAGACCCAGAAGCAACACAATTACATCCTATTCCCTGAAAACTCAACCATAACGCCCTCACGTCCCGTACCAGGCGCGCCTCCGATACCCGAGCCTTTAGTCTTTACAATCCCCGATGCAGCTCCCAAGCCAGGGACGATTGGTGGACAGGATGCTGCAGCCGCGGCAGCTGTGTCGGACGACTCCAAAATGCTCTTCAACTGGGCTATAAATACAAGATTAAAGGCTGCAGGGAAAGGCAGTATCAAGATTGTGCAAGCAGATGAGAAGCTGTTTGCTTCGGAGCTGAAACAAGCACATCGACCTGGCGAAAAGGCGGTTCATGTCAAGGCATTCAGAGGATCGAAGGATGGCTATTTGTTCTTTCTACCGAACGGAATCCTATGGGGCTTCAAGAAGCCTCTCTTGTTCTTACCGAATGAGCGTATAGCTGCTGTCTCGTACACAAGTGTCTTACAGCGTACATTCAATCTTGCTGTGGAGGTTGATACAAGTATACCTGGGGAGGATGAGAGCAAAGAGGAGTACGAGTTCGCGATGTTGGACCAAGAGGACTTCGGGGGTATCGATACTTACGTCAAGAAGCATGGTTTGCAAGACAAGAGCATGGCGGAGCAGAGGAAAGCCAAGAGGCTGAATATTAATGCTGTGAAGGATGAAGATGGCAATATCATTGGCAGCGCTGAATCGACAGAACTAGCGAAGGCAACGACAGAAGCCGAGCAGGCCGCAATGGACGAAGAGGATGAAGACGAAGAAGACTACGACCCGG
The DNA here is from genome assembly GCA_017365405.1 of Cadophora malorum. Lineage (NCBI taxonomy): Eukaryota > Fungi > Ascomycota > Leotiomycetes > Helotiales > Ploettnerulaceae > Cadophora > Cadophora malorum. The sequence continues at coordinate 3,590 of JAFJYH010000315.1, read as the reverse complement.
GGAGCGAAGGAGAGAGTGAGGGGTCCGGCTCGAGTAGCGAGGACGAAGACAGTGATGGCGGGGGAGGTGACCAAGACGAGGAAGGGGAGGATGACGAGGACGAAAATGACGAGGATGAATTGTAGGCTAGAACCAGGCAATACCCCAAAAACATTATATCTTCATGGCAATCGTCTTGTGTCCAACGCAAGTCAGACAGGTCACACACGACAACTTGAACCACGAGTTAAGACCGAGGAGCATGATGGTCACGCAAGCATTTCGGTATCTTGTTTTGGTTTTGGTGCTGCTCAACCCCGCATCTTGACCTCCCCGCTCCCCCTGGCCGACGGGACTGGCTTTCCCTTCGATCAGTCGCTGGCCAACTGGACGAATGGCTGACCTCGATGGCTCAAGGTCCAAGGTCCAGGCACAATGGGATTTGCATTTTGGTATAAACATAGCATGCTGCTCTTCCCACCTCTCCTCCTCTGTCTCTCCTCATTTTCTGTTTCCTCCGCTCTGCTATCTCTGCGTGCTTCCTCCCCCCCTCACTCGCCTACTGTCAGATATTCATATGCCCACCAGTTTATTGGCTACGCCCGACAAGGCTGAATTTTGACAGGCGCCCCTCCTCAGTGGACGGAATCCGCTCGCCCAGCGACCCATTGTTTTCTCCTTATTCCCTTGCCGGTGCTCAGTTCCAGTGCCAGGCCGCCTACAGTCCAGTCCAGTGTTCCCCCACCCAAACCCACTGATCCCCGACGACGAGGGCACGAGCTCCACTGCGTTGCGCCCAAGCTCCGACGCTGACGGCGAAACCAAAGCCGGTGTAATTCCCGTCAGTTCCCCCAACCAGCCTAGTGCACCCGTGCAGTAAGTCGTTCAGCCACTTCCTGAACCTCATTTCTCCGTATCACGGCGAGCGAGAGCTGTTACACGCGCTTTACCACGGCTATCGTAGCTAAACCTCCCGATTTCATCTCGTTGAGATGTGTTTACCAAGGTAGTTCTTGGGATAACCTCCGATGCGGTGCCAATCTGGAACTGTCTGCTGCTGGGTTTCGGAAGATCAAAGTAACTTGGCTTCGTCACAAGCAAGCAGGACTCACTCCCATACGTCAATCAGCCAGTGCTGAGACGCCTGTTCCCAACATCAACAGAAAGAATCCTGCGTGCATATTTTATATAACCTCTCAACATGTCCCACCTACAATCTGCTGCTTTGTTTTGGTTGCTCTTCACTCCAGGAAGCTGACAGCTCCTTCCTCAACAAAGCTGTAAGCAGCTTTCAAACTGCTAGACCTAACTATCATCTACCTCCCCTCCTCCTCCTCTTCAACATACCCCGCCTCCGTCGCCGCAATGTCAACCTCAAATTCCATCAAGCAAGCCGCCGAGGCGACTCGAAACAAGACGTCCGAAGCAATGGAGGCTACAAAGCGGATAGCAGATACCGCCAAAGCAGACCCCATTGCCGCGAAGAATGACTTCCTCCACACGCCCTTCATGCGCGGAGCTCTGCCCTTCATCAATGGTGGAGTTGCAGGAATGGTAGCAACAACCTGCATTCAACCTATCGACATGATCAAAGTACGTCTTCAACTCGCTGGCGAGGGAGCTCGAACAGGCCCCAAACCAACCCCTCTCAGCGTAACAAAGGAGATCATCGCTGCAGGCAAAGTAATGGATCTCTACACCGGCCTCTCAGCAGGTCTTCTCCGTCAAGCCGTCTACACGACCGCTCGTCTGGGATTTTTCGACACCTTCATGAAGAAGCTCACAGTGCGGGCGAAAGAGAAGGGAAACACTATTGGTTTTGCCGAGCGTGCAAGCGCGGGCCTCACAGCCGGTGGTCTGGCAGCCATGATCGGCAACCCAGCAGATTTGGCGCTCATCCGCATGCAATCCGACGGATTAAAACCTGCAGCGGAAAGGAAAAACTACAAGTCCGTCATTGATGCTTTGAAGAGCATTGCAAAGGCGGAGGGTGTAGGTGCGCTCTGGGCTGGAGCTGCGCCGACTGTCGTACGAGCTATGGCATTGAACTTTGGGCAGCTGGCTTTCTTCTCGGAAGCTAAGCAGCGACTCAAGGATTCGAATATGAGCCCGAGGGCGCAAACGCTGAGTGCGAGTGCGGTGGCTGGATTCTTCGCAAGTTTCTTCAGCTTGCCATTTGACTTCGTCAAGACAAGGTTGCAGAAGCAATCGAGGGCATCAGATGGGACATTGCCGTATAAAAGTATGATACACTGCTTCACGAAGGTTGCGAAGGATGAGGGTATTTTGAGATTTTACAGAGGGTTCAGTACTTACTATGTGAGAATTGCGCCGCATGCGTAAGTCATTCATTCCATCGTTGTGATAATCATGTGCTGACGATATGTACAGGATGGTCACCTTGATTGTTGCTGATTATCTTGGCTTCATCACTAAGTGAGCTACACTGACCACCAGATCGGTTACAATTTGCAAGAATGGTAAGGAGGGGGAGCATGGTACGGGATACCCAATCGGACTTGGGTTACATTTTACATGGCCACAATGTCAAGATCACTTTTTCTTTCTGGTCGAGGAGTTTGGTAGGAGGTATCATCAGTGCACTCACTGCATGAATGATTGATGCATTATTAGTCTTTAAATTCTAGTACAGCCGTAAAAAGAACCCAAAAAAAGTACATACAGAGAATCTACAAATGTCTAAGTCCCTTTCGTCTCTTATCTTGTTCGGTATATCGTCCGTCTACCGCTTCTTCTTGGTCCCATTCGCATTATCAACCACACCAGCTAACATCCTCCCTGCCATGCCTTCCCTCCTCTTAAAGCCACCATTAAATATCCCCGGCAAGATCATCTTACTGTTCGCATGCTCAGCAGCAAATCCCACTCCCGCCGAATTCCCCAACTTATCCCTCGTAATCCTCACAGCCTCTTCCAACAATTCCGTGCCAACGCCTTTCCCGCGATACTTATTCCTCACCGTCCAAGCCCTCACAACACCATTTCCTCCATTCTTCCCGCCTCCTTTCCCTTTCCTCTTCCCATTCGCACCACCACCACCTCCATTCCCATTCCTCTCCACTCTCAACACCAAAGCACCAATCAACTCCTCTCCAAACCAACTCCCAATCATAAGATCCTCCTCTCCACTACCGTCCTCACTCCTCACAAAACTCCACCCAATCTCCTCGGCAAGAACCAAGTACCCACCCGTCGCACCCCTCACAGCCACCAAACACGCCATCGTCACCCCAGCCCCAGTTGTAAACAGAATCCCTAGATCACTCCGAGACTTGTAAAGGAATTGGCTTATGGTTGCCATGAGCAGGACGTAGAGTGCTAGCGTGAGAGGGTGGAAGATGATGGCTCGCGCGGCGTATTGTCGTTGTTGAGCGACGCTGTCGGCGATTAGTTTTAGAGCGGCGATTTTGGAGGGTTCGGTGGTGAGGAGGGTTGTTGTTAGGGGTGGAATGCCGTCGAGGGGGTTACTGGTCTGGGGAGAGGAGGAGGTGGAGGAGGAGGGTGTGATTTTTGAGGGAGGGAGGTCGGAGTCGGAGGGGTCGAGGGAGGACATGGTTGCGAGGGAGGAGGTTGTCAGGAGGGGTGGGAGG